>WJEZ01000868.1:0-22045 GCA_009869925.1 Thalassaphorura encarpata
AGAAATGACACTGACGATGAAACCAGACTGGAAATTCTAAAAGATTAGAATTGGTAGAGAAGTGTAAAAGCGAAAGTCAGAGTAGATGGGTTGAAAATGCATGATTTATTCGAAAGAAAGAGAGTGGTACTCAAGGAGATAACTTATCTTCTCAGTTGAGAGCACAAATGGAATATGTGAACGTCTCCCTGAATTTTCCAGTTAAAAACTCATCAAAAGCCCAAGAAGGAAAGGAAAGGGGAGAACCACGGGGTAAGTAAGGCTGGCTGGCTAGGAAATTCAAAGTGTAATGTAAGACACGAGTTTTTACACGAAGGGAACGTCAGGGAGAAAGTTAAAGTTGGACCCAGCAGCAGAAACTTGAAACTCAAACGAAGGAAAGGAGGAAAAACTCACATTAAAATGAAAATACAACTGGGTGAAATAGATCAATGAAGGAACGATTCCAATATCTTCTTCTCCAGAGTCTTCTGCCTCTGTATTGTACTGGAGTCTCAAGTTCCCACTTTCTTCCAACTAGGGAATGAAATCCCTATTTTATCCAGCTTTTGATTTACTGGAGAAAGTTGACTCTTTTTTTTCTCAAGTTGAGAGGGTAGTAAAATTCTCGGTCGATGTTGTAAGACAGGAAGGGACTTTTCGTTTTCGTCTATCTCTAGGCCTAGAAATATTTTCTGGACAAGATAGCCAGTATAAAAAAACTCCAAACACTTTCGCCCGATTCTTCTTTTCTTTTTTTTGCAGAATTTGTAGATTTTTTTCTTCTTCTTTTGCTTCCACTCGGTTTGAATTTATTCTTCCAATCTGTCGCCAATCGAAGCAAGCAGGTGTAGCTCCGATTCTGAACTTTAAACACACACATTTTATGTACAGCTCAATTGCTTTGCGCCCTTGCTCAGATTCTTGCCCAAATTCGGGTACGTATCTTCCATCAACCAGCACCTCGTTTATAAAATATGCAATGCATTCAAGGATTCCCTTTGAATTTAAACTTTATTCCAGGTCGCTTCTTTGATTCCATTCGTCAATACTACTATTCCTCCATATTTCTCTCTATTTACTTTTCTGATTTGAATTTTTTTTTCTGTTCTTGTTGAAATTTTATATTTAGCACGTTTCATTTGATTGGATCCTTTGAAAATCATTCGCTCGGTGAAAACTTTCTTTGTATAAATATTCATATTCTTTGTAAAATTGGAACACATGTACATGTACGTGTATTTTATTTGCTTTGGAGATTTTGTTTTCGATAGGAAAATATTGAATGTTCTCGTAGTCTAATGAATTTTGTATGGTTTTCCAATTCTCATAGATTTTCATCCAGTCACAAATTCATGGGTCCAACGAACCCCAGGACAACAATTGGGCGGAGTAGTGCTTCAATGTAATTTACAATCCTTCTGTACGACGACCGACCAAGGACCAAAATCAATGGAAAAACTCGGCTAGTCTCGTAAAACTGTCTAGCGTTCTCTTTGTTTGGCACATTTTCAGATTGTTTGTCCCATTTGCTTCGAAACTATGTTTAAAAATGCATTGAGTTGAGAGCCACTGCGGCAGCGGCAGCCATACCTTGTCAATGCCACTTTGATTCAACTGCTGCTGCAAAGAACAAGTCGGCATGGCCAATGCGACATCGACATCGACATGGTTTCAAACTCGACGACTCGGTTTCGGTTTGTTTTTTAAGAATGGCCGCCGCCCAGCCCATGCCCATGGGCCATGGCATTAGATTACATTGCAGGGCCCTGCACAGCACAGCATTGCATTGGCCAATAAATAAATCCAAACTGAAATCGAATGTCAGTGCAAATTTCCCTTTTCTCTGACGGTTGGCTCTCTACTAGGAAGGTTGGCGTTGACGGGAATAATAGTTTCTTTCAACGTTTACTTCCACAGGATTGGATTTCCGTTCTTCTCCTTCTTCTTCTTTTCTCCATTTCCTTTCACTTGCACTTTTTTCCAAACAAAACTACACGTTTGGCCATTGCGTTCCTGTACGTGTAGCCATAGCCATAGCCATACCGTGGTCGTGGTTCATGGGGTTTAGTTCAGACTCGGAGAAACAAAATACAATGTTGAGTAGTGAAATGCCCTCCTTTCTTTTTGTCGTTATGTAACGTTACGTTTGACCTGGGATCCCATTACGACGCCAAGGCTGTATTGTATTTGTACTGCTGAGACTCAAGCTGACACAATAAATCTCCATGTAGTACCCGTAGAAAATTTCCCACGGATGGAATGAAATGGACCAGGCATTGCATTTGACACGAATGGCGATCATACAATTTCATCACCCAAACGAAACCCGGCCATGTCGCCGTCGGAGCCGTTTATGCGTGCAAAATGGAAGTTTTGAGCATCAGGGTTTAAATCGTTCCTAACTGCTGTGCTGGCTGCAGCAAGAATATATTGAAATGTGAGCAAAGACTCTGAAGGGTTAGAGAATTGTATACTTTCAAGACGACTGGAAGGAACATCTTTTGAATTCGAGCCAAAAAAAATTACAGAAAATAATAAAGTACTTCCTTCCAGGCAGGCAGGGCTTTGGCTCCCCATGTCCGTCCGCCAATGTGGCAACCAAAACTTCCGGGCAAAAGTACTTTGAAGAAAAATCCGGATGAGTTTTTGTGTCTAGGAATGAATGGATAAGCATAAAAATATTTTGGAAAGGAAAAAATATCAGAACATAGGGCTCTTAGGACAATTTACCCCAGGGAAATCGCAGTCGCGTGCCATTTTTATCTTACAATCATTTGACCCGATACAAAATTTTTTTAAAAAAACAGGTCAGTTACTTACGGAATCGAATTCATCCTGGCGTTGTTTATGTGACTGTATGAATTGTACATTATGAATTGCTTTCTGTACTTCAAATGGATATTTTTTAGCTCTAGGCCCTGAGTCAGGGCCACCAAGGCCATATGAGGTTGATGAGACGCCTGGATCCGGATAGGCATCTAGGGCCCCTTGCTCTAAAAAACCTGAGAAGCCTTGTAGACTTAATCCAGAGAGACGGGAAACTCCTTGAAAGCCATTACATCCATCTTCTCCTCTCTCTCCTCTAGAACTACCAGTCGGACTATTGCTTCCTCCTCCTCCTCCTCGTGCTGTGAATTTACAAGACATTAGATACTCTTAGCCCTCAGATCACCATCAGTCCTAAGTAATTCCTCAAGGAGACACAGACAGACGGACGAACGGACCGACCAATGTCTAGTCTCTAGATTCTAGAATTCTACTCAAGCAACCAACATGCATTCGAAAGATTCTTCTTCAAACACAAGCAAGAAGAGAAAGCATTGCAAGGAATACCATTCGCATAACTAATAAAATATAAAATACACATTTATTATACGTAAAATAGAATTGAAAATGACATTTCCCACCAAAAAATTCCTGTCTATCCTAGTAACTTGAAAAAAGCAGCAAAAACAAACCAAATCAATTTCCAGACATACCAAAATAAATTAATTGTTGAAAGAATCAGTCGCAGCAGCCGGTCGGTTTGTAATTTAACCGGTGAATTCGGCTTGCTTAAACGGATGGTTCGATTTAATTTAAGATGTTTGATGTTATATAGGAGTACGAAACCAACTGACTGACTTGGTCCTTGCCTTGTCTTAACCGGGCATCTTTCCTTTGAGTGGTTCGAAATGAGAAAAACAAATTGGAAAAAGCTCTCGGTGAGTGGAGTGGATTGGATGGAGAAAGCCAAGAGAAAGCAAGGGAAGAAAATAGTTTCTGGTTGAGGAAAGCAATTCAATCGGAATGTCTCTATGTCTCGCCAGCCACCAGCCTCCCAAGAAAAAAAAAGTTGCTTGACTCTGACTCATAATCGTAAATATAAATGTGAAAGTATTGAAGTCCATTTGGTTCAATTGGGAAGGAACGAACGAGGGTTGAAATGACCACAATTTGCTGCCTGCGTACTTGGCTAAGGCTAAGAAGAGAAAGCCCTAGGCCTACAGTCTTCCAACTTTGTCCACATACAACATTGACCAAATTCCTCTTATAGTCCTAAAAAACCTCTTCACACTTGAAAGGACAAATTGGTTTTCACATTTCGTCATCTCATTTCACTTCCGGCAGGAACTAGGCTCATGTGTTAATGGCTGACGTCATGTAGACACTGGCTTTGTGTGAACAAAAAACGATGGAACTGCGTTCGTCAGAAACTCATTCGATTTCATTTCCCACGATAATTCAATTGACACTCCAAAGAAACATTCTTTTAAATAGGACGTGGTTGGCCAAGATTAAATAACCTTTCCCATCATTCTACATGTTAAATTGAAAACAGAAAAAGTCTCTAGGGATCCTTTTTTGCCTTTGTTACTTAGTAGCTTATAGTGATAGGTCAAGGGTTCAAGGACATAACTTTTTATCAAGTGTTGATGAAAAGATTAGATGTGACCACCGGCCCGGTTGTTTTTTCCTTTTACTTTTCCTAGTTGCAGATCAGATTCCTTCAATAAACCTTGGTGGTCTCATAAAAACATTTCCAATGACCCGAGTTTAACGTCGTGTATCACTTTCTCCTTTCCTCACATTTTACGACCGACCGACCGACTGACGAGAGGGACAAACTATTCTTACTTTACTTACTACCTACTCCTGTACACTTTGAGTAAATCATTATTAACAAAGTTCTAGCCCTAGCCAAGTGACGCGATCATTGCTATTGCTGGTCAGAAAACAAAGAAAAAATGTCCAATGTTCGTCCATGGAAACTTTCATTTCATTTGAAGAAAAGTGACGCTGACACGACACGACACTAGGATGATTTGGAAACACAGACTGAGGACTGGCACAGGACAGGAAGAAAAGGAGTGGATGCTCCATTCTCCATCTCAAGTGGTTTTCTTGTTTGCACACTACTACAACATGTTGGAATTGCTTAGGCCAGTGTATGCCCATGCCAAGCCGAGCCGAGCGGATGGACAGGAGAAAGCACTTAAAGAGAAAGCATCATCGGCATGCACAAAATACAAAAATACGACGACAGGCATGGTAGAAGCAGTAGCACCGACAGGAATAGATCCATTCCTTGGCTCGACTGTATAAAATACAAAAAAGTAGCCCGCCCGAAGGAACTAGCTAAGCTTGGCATGGAAGGAGATGTCCAATACTTAAGATGCAACTAATGTTTCAACATCCCTTTAGTAAACATGACTAAACTCCACTACAGTAAGTTTGCTGAGTGTCCTTGACCAAAGCAGATAGCGGAGTGAAGAGCTGTTGAAAGAAAAGTTGAGCATAACTAATGTGGTATGTCAAAAAATACTATTGGAGTGTAACTCCTTAAAATATAATCTTTATGACACCATTCTCACTTTAACTTCAATAGTTGATCAGGCAAAGCTAAAAACAATAGTACTTAATTAATTTTGCAGACCATTTCGTTAAACAATTCAAATAAAGCCAGAAATCTTTCACATACATTCAGCACATAGATGAAAACTTTTTAGAACAAGCAAGAAACAAAATCCAAGAACACATTGAACAAGGGTTAGACAGCAAGCAAGCATATGTCCAGAAATCAAAGACAAATTTAGGACAACGTAGTACGTACCTGATGGACCTGCTTGAAAATTGAATACATGTTCAGGAACTCGCATGAAGAGAAGTTTTGGAATCCCTCGTATGAAGAAACGTCTCACCCAAGGGGACATTTTGTGAGTTGACGGTTTGCGGTAATGCACATTTAGAACAATCGTGGTGACGAGAATAGAGAGACCAACTAGGAACATTGAGAAGAGAAGGTACTTGCCGAGGAGTGGCATGGCCATTGACGTTGACGGAACAATGTCAGACATCAGGAGGAAGAACATGGTTTGGGATAGTAGGACAGAGAGGGCCAGGACGACCTTTTCCCCTGAGTCAGCTGGCAGGTAGAACACCAGGATGGACAGGTACGAAATACCAACGATTGGTATAATCAGGTTCACTGTGTAGAACAAAGTCTTTCGACGAAGGGTGATGTAGAAAAAAATGTCTGCGAAAAAAAAATTAAAATTACATTCATAACCATAATAAATTTATTCAACCCTAGGGACATTGCGCTATGTTAAATACATTATAAAAACCTTTCATCAACTTGAAAGCCAAAAGTCTGTCATAGCTGGTCAAATAGAACACTTTTGCCTGCCATTTCCTTCGTTAAAGGAATAATTGAAAAGCAAACCAACACTAAACAAGTTGACCGAGTTGAAAGGAAGCATTTCTCTAAAGCTAGTTGCTCAAGCTCTGAACAAAATTGTGCCTGCTTAAGAATCCTCAGCTAGCTTAGAATTTTGAGCTTATTGCTCCACTGCACAACAGAACTCAGCCTTCCAGCCAGCCTCAGCTTACAAAAGCACAACTCTTGAGCCAAATGAAAATACTTCCTTTTACTCGGGTTCTAAGGAAAACTCCCAAAACTCCGTTCAAAAAGTCAAACAAAAAAAAAGTCGAGTGCCTAGTGCTTAACGTTAGCTTTAGCTCTGGAAGAATTGGTTGGTATAAATGCAAGTAGTAGTAGTAGGAGGTACGCGCGCGGCTTCTGGTTCAAGAATCGTTCTTCACTCAACCTGTCAAAACTTTTTAGAGTCAACTTTAAACTTTTCCATGAAGTAGTGTAGTGACTCCAGACCTGAGTTCCTGACTTTTCCTTTTTTGCTTACTTTCTCTCTGCATTCTGCACTGCATTCCCTCATGAAATTCGTCTCGCTTTTGAATACACTAACCTAACCTCTCTTCTCTTCCTAGTTTGATTGTGGTAGCAGTGTACGTGGTGTACGTGGTTGACTAAACTCTGCGAATATTTTGTCGAAACATGCTGTTGCCTGTCCCTCAAGCATAATATCTCCAAAAGTCAAGAAATATCGACATTATCCCAGAAATTTTACAATGTAATGGCAGTTTAAACAGAAGCTCAAGATTAGGCGAAGCTAGCTAAGATCCGATTGAAATATACGTAAGTTGGATTCAGCACGAACTGGTAGAAAGTTATAGAGGTTTTTATATGTAAAGAAAGGACCAAGGAAACTTCTGTTAGATGTTCCGAGTTTTGGTTCTCTTCCTTGGTTCACTCGGTTGACTGCACTGGTTCGGTTGGTCTAGAACGGCCAAGAAACTTCTAAGTTCTGACGCGGTTAGGTTAGGTTTTAAGTGAAACTAGCAATACGTACTTAGTGTCTTCTGTGCGTGGGTTTTCATTACAAGTTCAATGCCCTTTTAAGTGTAGGAGTAAAAGTACTTGTAGTTTTACAAAGATTGACCTTAGAAGTTCTTCAAGACAAGACGAAACGATTTGACAATGTCAAGGAGCGATAACGTTAATCCAGCGGGAAATGACTAATTGATGCCCTTACTTGGCGCTAATCCCAGGAATCAACCAATTAGATCCATAAACTAAGTTACTTATCAAAAATCCAGTGTTTAACCAATATTTTGGTAGCCTTAATACAAAAAGACCTGTAGTGTCATAGGTCATAGGTCAGATGTGCCTGCCTACAGGCGCGCTTCTTGTACTATGCATTTTTTATTAAAAGTTTAACTCATTTTGAACATAACATTCCCCTAGTCCTCCAAGATGCAATAAAATTGCTTGGTTGAGTAAGACTAGTGAATTGTTGTATGTATAAAATACAAGGAATGAGTGATGAGTGCTTACCAGGGTAGGGTTCTGGACAACACGGGTAGACTTTGACATGTCTCTCTGCAGGGACGGCAAGGATGTCCCACTCAAAGGATGGATAATACTCCTTCAAGTCAATCCCCATGTCGACTGTGTCATTCCCTATCTCTTGACTGATGTGATACAATTGAATCTGAAAAATTGCACAAAGAAGATGAGAAAAGATGAAGTATTATTATACGTAAGAATAAAGTACACAAGAAGGAAACTGAGACCCGCTCAGCACAGCAGCAGCAGTTTAATTCCGTCAGTTCCACGTGCACTGGTCTTAAAATATCATTTATCATTTATTCCCACGACGTTATTAGTTGAGGAGGAGACAAGGAAAAGGAAGGATGAAGGATAAGGCTAAGACTTGCCTGGTCGGCTATAGCTCTGAAGGAAAAGAAAACGTCTAGTCTAGAGTCTGAAACTCCAGACCTAGCCTAGCCAGTGTATGTTGTACACTGCACAATAAATAAGTTTGACGTTTAATTAATTTGGACAATTTTTCCAAGTTGCTTGCTCCATTTGGAAAACACGTCCAGGGAGGTTTGCTTTGGATAAATCGATTCCTAACACACTCTAGCTTTTAGAGAGATTAAAGCTCCGATCCGATTTGACCCGAAGTGACCTTGGCTAAGGTCAAGTTTCTTAACAACGTCCTATTTGAATCATCTCAACAAAACATCAAATTTGTCTATTTGAGAGACAAAGTATCCCGCCTTAGGCATTAGCCTTTCAATGCTGAATCAATTTGAAAGGATTATGCTTTCATTTCATGAGCCATCATTTCATTTCCCGTTCCTTTCATTTTATGCCCTGGATATGCATTGTAGTACATTCCCAGTTGGTAATTCCTTCACTTGTAGGGTGAAGTGTTGATAATCCGTCTTTAATGACTATTGAGTTCTAATTGCTCCATTGCTAGTAAAGCGGAAGGGAGATGATGCATTTAGATAGTGAAAAGCCATTCAAAGGGAAAGCAACCTTTCTCTAAAAGATTACTCATTCGTTCTATACATCTGCATGTATGGATGAATATCACTGAATGCCTGCCTAGGCATTAGTCCTAGTCCTTCCACAGTTAAACCTGTAGGATCTTCCTTCATAATGGAAAATTAATTTGATGATGATGAGGAAGAGAAGTCTGTTTTCCTCAAATTTCACAACTTCCTTCCTTCCTTAGCATTTAGATAGTGAAAGCCATTCAAAGGGAAAGCAACCTTTCTCTAAAAGATTACTCATTCGTTCTATACATCTGCATGCATGTACGTATGGATGAATATCACTGAATGCCTAGGCATTAGTCCTAGTCCTTCCACAGTTAAACCTGTAGGATCCTCCTTCATAATGGAAAATTAATTTGATGATGAGGAAGAGAAGTCTGTTTTCCTCAAATTTCACAACTTCCTTCCTTGCTCAACTTTGTAGGAAGATTAACCTAGAATCCAATACTTGCCATCGCTATTTGTATTTCTAGATCATGCTAAAATAGTAAGCACTATGTAGCGAAATGCCGATTTCTAGTACAATCTCTCACGTTACTAGTCTGAAATAGCAGCACTAGCACATGTTTCAGGCATGCCAACCCAAGGCGAATTTAGTTTTGAAAGGATTTAAGTTAATTAGTAAAGTTATTCAACACCGTACAAGTTTCGTGAACTTACAACACATTTAGGCAAGGCTAGGTTGTGCTGCCTTGATCCAATTTCAAGTGAAGCAGCGATACAGGAAGGCTAAGCTTTTCTCTAAACTCAACTTAAGCTGACTGCCTATGTCTGCTGGAATTTCTGGAAAGATTATATTTGGACAGACCCCTCAAGCTCCTAATTACTAATTTTAGAATTGTGGGCAAGACACAGACAACGATACAAACTTTTGCTTTGCACCAACTAAATGGCGAAATCAGAAATGAAATTTTTCTGCTATTCATTTTAAATTCGTGGCGGGAAATATCTTTTCAATTTTGGGTTGATAGGTTAGAGCAAGCAGTGCTCAAGATTACAATGTAATTAAATCTAATCTCTTCTTGGCTCCTGTCCTTCGAATTTAAGACAATTTTCTCCATACCACGGCCATTTCATTAATTTTTGTAATTCCATTGATGGTAATTCCTGGTCCAAAATTGTTAGTTTTTCCTTGACTTTAATTAAAAACGTACAGCTGTTCACATTTGGAACAGAATGACAATGGGATATTGGTTTGTTCTTGTTCTTTGGATAAAATGAAGCGCCACGTGTGTGAGTATGTGGTAGCAGTTCTACTAATACCCGGGTATGTTTGGCATTCCCGCCTCATTGGTAAGTATTGGATTGCTGCTTGCTTCCTTGGAGATTGTAATTCGAATTCAAAGGGCGAAATAAGAGAAAGTCAGGGCAGGCCAGGCTGACGGGAGAGAAAGCACATTTCCAAGCTATTAAACACTGAATTATTTCCGTTCTCTTTCCTCATTCTTCCAAGAAGAACCAACCAACTACTTCTATTACTTTAGAAGAGAGGACAGGGCAGGCTGACGGGAGAGAAAGCACATTTCCAAGCTATTAAACACTGAATTATTTCCGTTCTCTTTCCTCATTCTTCCAAGAAGAACCAACCAACTACTTCTATTACTTTAGAAGAGAGGGCAACTTTACAACACTAAGGCAGCCTGTGACCCTTTTGATTTTCTCTCACTCTCTTCTCTCTCCCAAGTTCCTTGAGTAGTTGTTGCATTATTACTGCATTTCCACTCTCAGGCCAAAGTAAAACTAAAATTTCCCTTGCATAGGCAGGCATAGCTAGTCTAGCCATGGCAATGGCATTTTATTAGCATTTTCTAAATGAAATCCAGAAAATGATGAAATTTTACCAGTGTACCAGTTACTAAAATCTATGAGTCGAAGTTTACCATAATTATAGACCGATTTATTTGGAAACACCTGGATTCATTAATTGAACACCACAAAGGAGATGAGATATGGACACCTTCCTGAGTTTCCCTTTGATGAGATTAAATTTAAATTAGGGTTTCGAAACCATTGACGGTCTTCTGTGTAAAACTACCTCACTTTGGAATTACTAGTTTTATCCAGTTTTCCAATCCTAGCATAGTGTACATAGGAAATTCTGTCACTTTGCCAAAAGAGCAGCAAGTTCAGTTCAGAGGAATGGAAACAAACACGAACGAAGGAACGAACGACATTCCCAAAAACTAAAGAGAAAGTGAAGCTGAAGCTGAGCGAAAGGGTTAAAACCGCACCCATGTAAAGCCAAAAGCTTCAAACAACTCGACTGCTTGCTTGCATGGTTCCATAGAAGCTTATGGGTTTAATTATTCCTCTCCCCAAGCATTTCCGGAGATGGAAAACTTTTCGACCACAGCAGGGCTTTATTAATTATCCATTACTCGCTCACACTGAACTTGGACGGCCATGCTTTGCATGGGAGAAACAATCGCTTCCATGTCTCCCCTCATTAGTCAACCTGGGCTGAGTGAGTGAGCTCAGCTCCACAAATTAAATCTCTCTTCCACGCCTCACGTAGTCAAGTGAAATCACAAATTACACAAATGTCTCAGCACAAGTTTTTCCTAAAGCTGAAGCGCCACCTATATTTTCCTCGGACCCATCTGTCATGAACTGAACTGTGGTGCTACTGCTTCTTTAATTATTAATAATCCAAAGAGCATGAGTAAGCACATGTGTTGCTGTACAGTACCGCACTGAATTTGCATATTGGTCCTCACTCATCACAAGGATAATTTGAGTCAACCAATCCAATTTACTCTGATGGAACCAAACTACAGGCCCAGGAGGAGGAGTAATTTAATCAAACTTGTCTTGTCAGTTGGTAGACTGAAAGTTGGGAAAAACAGAATACATTTAGAAATTCTACTCACCTGGAACCCATCATAGGTCCAAGAGCCAAATTTCATGAAACAGGTTTGCATATCATAAGGATAATAGCGGATGTTGACTTCACAGAAGGATTTAAAAATTGCGGGTGGGTCCCATCTCACGATCCCATCACTGTGGAGAACGGCTTTTGTCATCGTCGTCACCACGTACTCACCATCAGCACTAAAATTTTTTTTTTAAAAATTGATTTTTTCTCTATCCGATCAATTTTGAATTTCTTGACTTACTTGTTATATAAAACAATATCAGGAAGCCAAATATTTTCGGACGGTACATAGAGCTCAGTCACTCCGCCATATTCTTTCGGATCCCAGCGAAACTTGTGATCTTCCCATTCCTACAAAAATAAAATCATGTTACACGACAAGACTTGTACAACCCAGCCGAGAATTCGTTTCAAAACTCCTTAATAATGTTAAAAGTCAACGTTGAATGAGAACATGTTCCGTTGCGTTGCTGCAACACTGGCGGCGTAATGCCCGGAAATTGTACATAAAATGGAGCCTGGCCAAGTCAAGTCAAGTTTTTCCAACCAGCTCTATAAGAGTTTTAGCTAGAGCTGCTCTACTGCTGCTTCGTGCGTTTATTGCATTTCATTTCATTATTAAAACAACCGTCTTCCTTCCCTTGACTCTCCTCTTTCTCTTTTTATTTCTAGAATCTAGAAAACCAGCTATAGCTAGCCTAGGCTCGTTGGCCCAGTTTGTTCCTAAGAGCTTTTTCTCCCTTTCATCTTAGTCATCCATCCGTCCATTTAAGGCACTAGGACTAAAATGGAAATTCCCTCAAGCCAAGTCAAGCTCTTTCTAGACTTTCTTCCGCTAACTCAATTCAAACGGACAGCAGCAAGCAGCAGTCGGGTAATAATACCAAGGCACCAAGTAATAATTCCTTTACTTGCACTTGCTCAGCTAGACAGTACTAGTACAACTTTTCTTTGCCTGTTCACTTCTCTCTACGTAAGCCTTAGCTTAAGTCAGCTACTCTGACTCCTAATCATCTGGAGGCTATTTTGGACCAAGGGCTTAGGGAATTCATTACGTATGGCTTAGGTCAGGATAATTGTACGGCGGTGAGGTAATTGGGGCCACGACAGCATCTCCTACATACTGGTGACCAGGAATTTCCAATTTACAAGCCAAATGAACAAAAAATGAATTGAGCAATGTGTTACTTACGTGTTCCAGCCACACATTGGTAGATAATATTTGATCCTTGAGATTCTGCAATTCATACAAAAATATCCAGACATTAGCTTCATATGTTTTTACTAGTTTTTGCGAAAATTACTAAAATACGCAAAAGGTAGAGGAAACCGTGACGAGACATCATTTGGAAATACTCAGAATTTAAATCTACAACCCTTCCTTTCCTTACAGCGAAATAATGATTCGCAAAATGCGAAAGCAAAGCAAAGCAGAAATAATGATAACAAAGGAAAGTCAAAGAACTCTATTCACCCATGGCTTGGCAATACCTCAATCTCAAGAGAATTCACGCTGAGCCAAGCCAGGAAAGTAATTATTAGAAGAACATTATGATGATGAAGTAGGATAAAGCAAAAAAGTGATCCCCAAAGCAGAGTAAAGGTGTGAAAACTTTACTTTTTGAATTATCTCACACTTCAAAGCAAACTAAACTAATGAATTTCTCTCCTTGCCTCCACTCGGAAGGTCTAAACCAAATCCACCGTTTCAATTCAACTTCCTTTTTTTGTTTTTCAAATGAAATGTGACTAAAACAACTGAACCGGTTTCACAGGGACGGGCATATTTAATTTAAATTTCCAAGAATTTTCGAATTTAAGGGAAGCACCATATAGTTAGACCTCGGCAATGCAATATCATTAATCGTACAGGATTTAGTTTAGTAGTACTTTCACCTTATTTACGAAGTAGCATAGCGCTTAGCTCTAGCCTTGTTGATGCATCCGGGATTACCCCTTTAGTTTATTACCCGGGTGTTTGGCTCATGAAGCAAGCATCGCAATGTGAATATATGTGTACGAGTATCTCCAAGTTCATGATGTGAGTAAAGTCTTAATTAAGTCCCATCTTGCGTGTTTGCTAGCTTAAAGCTTAGCTCAGGAGAGGAATGGATTCAAAGGCCATACTATGGTGCAGTGCACCCATACACATTACACTTCATCATGATACCCATAATAAATACAAAAGCCCGGAACGGAACACAAGTGAAGGTGGTGCTTTCCCTCCTAGCTAAAATATAAAGCCATTCCGATAATAAAATAAATTAAGCTATTCTAGTCCACCATGCTCATCCACCAACTTTGTTGTGGTCCTTTCTAAATTCTAAAACGAGGAATCGGCGGCTGAGGTTTTCCTTTCCCTGCCCTGGGTTAAAAGGCCCATGCTATGCTATGCTATGCTCTGATTTAATTAAACTTGACTCCAAGTACCCCTTCACCGAGTCAACCTCACCAAAAACTCATTTCCTATATTGTGGGATTTGACGAGGACGGAACGGAAAGCCTGATTGATCACACGTACGCGTACTATCCTCGCCATTTCATGGTGATACATAGAAATCGCAAAATCATGCAGAAAAGGCTAATGACACAAAATGGCACGTGTGGCTAGCAAATTTAAAAATGCATTTGGAAACTTTTGCCTGCTAAGCCGGATTTCCATGGAATAAATAATAACACGTGCAAGTGGCAGGCAGTGGCACACTTTGAGCGCGAATCTTTAAATTAGTAGGTACGAAGTGATTTGAAACAAGAGGCTTGGAGGAGATATAACCATGGTGGCCATTAGTCCAACACTTCATGTGTGATTGCACATCTAAAACCCAAGGCTCCATGGGATATTTGAACTTTATTCCTAGAATCTAGAGGAATTGGACTTAGAAGAGTACTAGACTCTAGATTCTAGAATCTAGGGCTACTAGAATGAATCTTGAATACATACGCAGGCAGGCAAGAGTTGAGCTGAGCATACGAACGAGTTCTTTAACTCCTTTTCCAAGTCTACTGTTTAAGTGCAAATAGGTTTCCATTTTCTCTTTCTAGGCAAGACCGGGCGGCGGAAATGTAAATTGTAAAGCCCATAAAATCCAGATGAGATTCTCAAATTAAAACTCAAAAGTGTAGAAAATCGTTCGCCTTGCCCTAGCCCAGTTCGTGCACATGCAGTATGCAGCCATTGTATTCACATTTTCTAACTTTTCTAGTCATAGTATAGGAGGTCCCCTGCTGAAATAAATTTCTGCAGACCCTGGTGGCATATTTTCTATAGAAATAAAAATGACAGACTTTCACCAACCACTTTCCCCTTTTCACAGGTAAGTAGTTTGTAATTCCAGGTGATTGTCACTCATCTCAAGAAAAAACACCAGAGAACAAAAAAAAGCGAGGAGACTAAAAGGCATTTCATTAGGGTTAGACGGACGGAAAACGGGGAAAAGTGAGTGGGAGCAGCAGATGGGAAGACAAAAGATTCAATTTGTTTACAGAATGGCAAATGGTCTGTTTATGTTCCACAGTGAACAAACAGATTCACTTTTATTGTCTGAGTGAGTGAGTGGCTTTTTGGAATTATTAGCCAAGCTCCGTCTAGGGTCTAGCTATTTTTGAGTGCTCTGGCTCTCAATCTCAGTATCACAGGCATTTTCAACCAAGCCTAACCGCTTGCTGCTTGGTCTTACGATTTTACTTTCTACTTTGCCCTGGCCTCGATTTCCCACAACCATAGAAAGGATAAGATCAAGGAACCATCTTCAAAAATATTTCCATCCATGGTCTATGGATCTTTTTAGAGTTCAGATCAGATAGTAGCAGGGATGCAAGTAGGGTAAATATTGACTCTTGGAACGAACCAAGCAGAGAGGCAAACCGTTTTGCAAAATTGGTTCACAATTTTATAGCCTGAGAGGAACAAACATGTTAGAGGAGAAAAAAAACGATCAAATTATAGATGGATAGAAAAATATTTATGAAAGGATTCAACAAGCTTACCCAATATCAAAAATTCTTCTCATTTTCAGGTGCAGCGTAGGCACATACTACGTACATTAACCTAAAATCTAATTATTAAACGTGAGTGCTAGTGATGCACATAATTCACCTGAGTCAGAAAAGTTTGTAGTCAGCTGTGGTGGTCAACCAAAAATCCACCCAAGAAAATTGGATTTTGTTGGTCCGTGGAAAGGCAAGGGAAGGCCAGGCAAGCTGGTGTCCTCGCCATGCCACGCCATTTGGACTAGATTCCCATTTCCTATCGACTTTGCTCATGTCAAGGGAGGAGGTCATGCACACAGTCTGCCTGCCTGCATGGCTAGCATGGGCAACTAGCCAGCCCAAATGGACTCGAAAGTCAAGTAGTAGTGAAAGTCAGCCTGACATCTCATAAGCAGATAAACTTTTGGTTCCGGGAAGGAAAAGGTGTCCCACAGAGATTATTCACGGCGGATTTACAAAGGGTGTCAAAAATACGCCTTGCAGTATTTTATCAGTTTTTGATGGACTCTAACCCTATGCCTGGACAATTCTTTCGTTTTTTTTATTTCTAACGATAGCAATGGCATTGGCTTGGACGCTTTAAACTTTTGCCTAGGCATAGGCTTAGATTTCTCCGAAATGCAATTCACCGCAACGGATGGGGAACATATAAGCCAAGACGACTGTAGAGTGTAGAACATCAATTTCAAGTAAGTTGTGTCTGTCTCAGCTCACTTTGATTCTCCCGTGAAAATGTAGAATCCCATTTCCCTCACTCACGCCTTGCCTTGGAAAAGAAAGCTCTGGTTGAATCGAACCGAATCTGGAGCAAGCAGAGAGCGTCTGGGTTTTTGGATTCAATTTTTTACATGGACTGCATTCTTAGTGACTTTTCTTTTTCAGAAGAGAATTGCTGCTCCTCCGTCTTCAAGAATTATTGTGAATTGTCTACTGGGTATTGTTGGCCAAATGGGATTGAAACTAAATCGTAGTTTGTCTGTCTCGTGAGCGAGCGCGCGACCCAACTGTCATTTAATATACTACGTATTCCAAAATCCCACGAATTGGAAAAGAAAAGAAGAGAATGAGCATTTATAAGATTTCTTTCCAAAATTCATAAGAAAATCTAAAACTTTTGTGGCTAGAAAAACGACAACTTTTTAACGTAAATTCAAAATTCTATGAGTTCAAGACCTCCCTGCCATCTCAATATACTCAGGTCTTAAGTAGGAGTAAATGCAAATTTTATTTCATTTGGTGAAATTCAAATTGCATTTCATTGCGAGTCGAGCCAGTGCAGTGCAACGTAAAGCCTTATGCAAATGAATGTTATGCTCTGCTATAGCTTTAGCTGTGCAGCACTTTACAAGTCTGTCTGCTTCTGCTCTGACTCTGACCTGAGAGAATTGGACTCGGGATTCGCAGTTCGCATACTAAATAGTGCGTCAATTATCTTGAATTTAACAAATCACTATGCATGGAAGAACGCACGAGTCTAGCGTCTAGCCCAAGTAGATTTGGCAATGACATGGCATGGCATGACATGGCAGTGGTAGTAAAACATTCAACCACTACAGTGAAAAGTTTGAAATGAATTATTATATTGTTGCATAGAACTAAAACTCGCAGGCTACATGCATATTACATACATATATAAACATATAGTGAGAAATGTTGGTCTGAGCTTTCATGAAATTAAACCCTAGCGTTGAAACTTTAATACCCGTTTACTCACTTCACCAGAATGCGAACTCTCGGCTGACTAGACTCTAAATTTTAGCTTCTAGTTTCTCTCTCTAGTTTTTACAAATGCAATATGCTTGTGCTATGCTGCGCTGATGAGTCACTGACAATATGGAATTATGTTATAAATAATAGCAAGACTAGAACTCAACCAGGACTTGCATAGTTCCTGATAAACGAGATAATTTAACCTCGTACTAGCATAACTTTCATCTTTAGCATCCTTGCCTAAAGCATCCAGCGTAAGCGTAAAACATAAACTGCAATTTGCGTCAAGGGTTCTTTAGTGTGCGGGAAAAGCTAATGAATACTTGATAATCCCTTGCACTTGCATTGCATTGCACCCAATTCTCCCACCCATATGACTAATTAGTCAGTCAGACTCAGAATTCATGGAAAATTTCAGCATGGATGCTATCCTAGACATTTTTAGGTAAAATTTTCTAGACCCAAGTGATTTGACCCCGAAGCAAATAAACTTTTCAGGTGGAAACCCCGAAATGGTATTTGTTCAAGATTAACTCAAGGATTATTCAATATTTGCATTATCTGTGCTGTTCATGTACCTACGTGCATGTGACTTTCACTTCATACTAAATTTTAGAGGCAAAAACAAATGCGTCTAAATTCCCTTGTGTAACAGCCAGACTCCAGAGTCAGTGTAATGCTCGCATTTGAATTCGAAGCGGAGTGATGGTAAAGTATGTAGTAATGGGAATGAGGACTAGGGAATGAATGACTCTAATGGCTATGGCAATGGCGGACATTACTGTTCCAAGAAAAAGGAAGTATAATGGGATGCTACGTCGTACTACAATGACAAAAAGTACAAAAGACCCCCAAAAACCCGCCAGGGCTAGGCGGGGAACTAAAAACTTGTCTCACTGACAATAATCATCGGAGCTATCAAAGGACACAGAAGCAGCAGCAAAACTCGGGAGAATTTTCCTTCGCCAAAGACAAGACAAGACGAGACAAGGGGTTTTCTTCTTATACTTTCTCCGATTGTCTTATTATGTGCTTGGGCATTATGACTTTCTTGACGACTCCTGCTGCATTTATTTCGGAATAGGCCTAGGCTTACGGTATAATTAGCAGTCATTAGTCCCTTGGCATCACAATGCCTTTTGATAGCTTTGGTTAAAATTATTTGGAGGCGTTTCTAACTTAATGCGTTTGATTTCCTGGCACGAGCTTTCCTTTTGCTCTGAACATTCATTACATCCATTTATTCTATGTGTTTGTTTTTTGGCTTTAAAAATAAAATACTTCAACTTATTGCTTGTATCGAATAATCCCTAATAAAAAATGACCGTATTTCTACGACCAATCCTACCAGTTACAAGAAAATTCAAATACTCCCACCAAAAGGAAAGAAGCGTCAAGCGTCCCTTGACGCATAACGCAGGATTTAGTTTCCCATTCTAAGCTCTCATGGCCGTCCAAGCCTGAGTTTTAGTTGCCCAATTCATTCCATTCCGTCATAACCACGAGTCCCTCGGTGACATTCTTACGAACGGGTCTAACATAACATAAAGCAAAAGAATTGCTCCAGAATCTACTACTATACTCGGGCCAAAGACCAAAGAACCTTAGTGCCAGTGCAGCAGCGCTTGTGCGCTATTACTACAACTGGAAAGATAATATATGAGGAGCGTAGATGCTATCTGCTCCATTGAGAGGATATTTGACTCGGGTCCACGCTCTTCCTTCACATTGTGCTTGGGCAAGAAGATTATTCTTTGCACTGCTCTCATTCCATTCCGTTCCAAGGCAGAGGAAATGTTTCGCTTCATTGCACTTTCCTGGCAATGACACTTTCTCTTCTACTCCTTTCCCATCCTGGAACATTCTTCACTTCACTTTCACTCCCAAACCATGGCTATGGCTATGTAGCAGTAGTATCGTCGTCAACTTGTTTCTTCTTGAGATGAAATACTTCCAACTAGAAGCAAAGTTTCATAGAACAGAACAGAAACTTGGACGAGAATAGGACGATTAGAGCAGGCAGACGGAGAACCAATTTAATCGGCGGCGGCGACCCGCCATTGCCATCCCATTGCGGTTGTCTAATCCTTTCAATATTATTAATCTCGACCAGATCTCTTAAGAGAGATTCTCATTCTCATGTCAATATTGGCATAGAATGGCGGCAGGCGAGGCGGAGAAAGTACAAGTGATATTGCCAAACAGTCATAGGCAGGCAAAGTCCAAAATTCTTCTCGTACATATGAACCAATTGAGATTTTTATAAACATTGGACCTTTCTTGACTTGATTATTTTTCTCACGGGTGCTCAAGGGTTCAAAGAATAGTTTTGGCAGAAAAAATATTTTCAGATAACCCTACCTACGCCCTACAGATGTAGAAAAACAATTATTGTCAAATTAGTCAAAGAAAAATACCATCATGCCATGCCTCAGGACTCAGAATTCAACATATGTCAATAATTTAAAAATCAAAGCCTTAAGCTAACCAAGCCGCAAGAAGTCAATTCCAAACACAGCCTCAGCCTTCCTAATTTTATTATTGAACGAACATGTTCATTTTTAGGAGTTTCAACCCATAGCTAGTGCCTAGCTTTGCCTTGAGGAAAGTGAATGTTAGTGGGTTAATTTACATCATGGCTCCACTGTACGTATCTTGAGTTTCAGCAAGCAGTGGGGGTTTAGCTTCTTAATATTGCTAATTGAAGAGGAAGGAGCCTAAAGCAATTTTCACTGGGATTTATGACTTTTTGGATGGAGGAAATGAGGAGCCAGGCTGCAGCAGTAGAAGAGAAAGTGAGTGAAAGTTTTCACCAGGAAAGCGTAAGCGATGGAGAAAGAAGATATAATATAAAAGGGAAAAGAGAAACTTTTAAATGGAAAAGCAGTTATACTCTAGCAAGCTCCAACTCTAGCAGTTTCCTTGCTTTTTCAACTTTCCTCGTAGAAATCTATTGTTCCCATTAGTTCCTTTAATATTATTAGACATTTCATGTTAATACTCTGGGCGGGTTTGAGCAGAAAAGTGCCACACTGCACTTATCGTTTTGGATCTTACAAGCTTTACAACAGATAGGCAGACAGTGCCCGGTCGACTTTCTCTTGAATTTAAGAGCATAGACTTGAGTTACATGGAATTTTCCCAGGGATTGATCAACTTATGAGTTCAAGATGAATCTTCAAGACTTAGAGATGACATTGGAATCAAATTTCGTTTATTGGATTTGCTTTTGCACGAAAAACTTAATGGTAAAGGTTGATATTAGATTTCCTTATCTAGAAAGAACACATATGAAAATTCTCTTCAAGAAATCACGTAGAAAATTGACATGGCCTATCCTTAGGCACTAACATTGCATGCTTTTTGTGCATGCCAGGTCAGGAAAAGTATGCAAAAGGTCATACTGTGAAAATCACGGTTGCAATAATATTTTAAGCAAAATACATATATAATACCTAACGTATTACGTTTACTTGCCTTGCCATGCTATAAATCGTGGTCGAAGGCCAAAGACAATGTTATAAAACATGAAGACGTATTTATAAGTAGGTAGGATTATCTGAGCCCAACCAAAAATGCATGAAGTAATTTTATGGCACGTTTCAAGCCCCTGATCTCATCCCCTCAGGGTGTCATAAAATCCTCATAAAAATGAAATAAGATGATTTGCATGAATTGGGTGTGAACTTCCTTTAGGAAAAGAAAGAGAAAGGCAAAGAAGGGTTATAAAAATTGTGGGACGACGACGACGAAGTGAAATTTTTTAAGGAGGCAGTCTCTAAGACAATGAAATGGGAATCATAATTCCTATCTCACGCACAATAAAATTGGCAGGTTTACTCTTCCCTCTTGCCAAATTATTCTTCCATGGAATGGCAAGGCACGGACAACAATGCAATGGCCATGGACCCGTAGAGTCTATCTTAATATACTTCGGATGAGAAAAATTGACAAGGAAAGGACTTTGGCTTTGCACTGAAAATCCCTACCCTAGCATAAAAATTAAATTTGAATTTTATTAATTCTTGAAGGCCTGGGCATAAAAAAGATATGGCAAGGCCTGTCCTGGATTTTATGTGTTAACTTTCATAAAGCCAGGGACAAGAGACACGGACAGACAAGTCGAGGACTAGAAAGGAATGCTTTTTTAATGATTCTTGTAGAAAGGAAGAAAAATATTTTATCACATCTGGACGCTCCCTCTCGTTTTTCCTCGTTGGGAAAATTTAGCTGAATGCAGTGCTGAAGCACGAAGAAAGTTGAGTAGAAGCCCTGCCTGCCTGCCTGCTGCTGCTGCAAATCAAATTGTGAGTTGTGGCGACTTTTTAAGTGAAGACGTGCCCAAGATTTATACGAGCATTATGAAAATATACTGGAATAGTTTCTCTCTATAAATCCCGTCTCCTCCTGGGCTCGGATTCTTTCGTCATTGCCATTGCATTGTAAGGAAGGGAAGGAACTACGAGACTGTTGAACTTCGTGCTGTGCTAGGCAGCATTTCCGGGAATGGCAAGACATTTATTTTAATATTAATTTCTTAATAAAAAAGGAAATTCGTTTCCCGGTTCAGGTTCGTCCAGGTCCTGAGCGTGAGCCTAGTATCTAGTATGTAAATCTACCCCAAATACAACACTTCCTGTTATGAACTTAGATTATTAAGTTAAATTTTATTTAATCAGTACAATTACATACAATTTGACCTCTCAATTGATCCTTCAAAAACTGTCATTTGCTTTTTTAATAAAATACATAACCCCTAATGCCCCTTTTAACTCTTTCTTTTGGAAAAGACGTAAATTG
>WJEZ01000869.1:0-22039 GCA_009869925.1 Thalassaphorura encarpata
GCAAATTTACGTTGCCTCAATTGGAGCATTTCATTATTATATGAAGCCAATTAGAATTATTGCTAATAATCAAGACTTTTCCCACGAACAGGCTGCGCGTTGAACCCAAGTGATCCTTGTCAAATCGAATATGAAATAGAGCCTCTGCCCCATATCGTTTCATTTTCGTGCGGTCAACTATACTATGAAAATCTCAAGTGCCCGATTAGCTCAAGTCATGAATCAATCCGGATGGACACTGATTGACTTTCATAATAGGTGTGGCAAAGAAATTCCACCCTGATGTTAGATTTTATTGCTCCTTTCATCCAATAAATCTGATCTGAGGATGACATGACTGCTTTTGGCAAGTCTATTAAATTAATTCCTTTACAAGGCATGTACAAATACCTGACATGAAATCAACACCATTAAAATTGTTCTGCAACACATTCAACATAGAACAATTTGAGTCAAAATTTTAACAGCAATCAAAATACTTTTATGTCTCGATAAAAAAGTGTCAAGAGAAGAAATTGGAGACAGGCTTTGTGCTATAGTCCAGTAAGTTGAAAAAATGAGAGTTTTATAGTGTGGATTTTATGGAGTGCCCCTGTCAGTAGTTGTTTTGCAAAGTTGACATGTTGAATTTAATATTTTCATGCTGTCTACTCTAAATTGTAAATTCAATTGACATCTGGAAAGCAAAGCACTCCTTACCTGGTAAAGTATTCTAATCAAGACTGTGGAGCACTTCCGACCACAAAATGAAAACATTTGCACACTTATTTTCCCACAAAAGGTTTTCATTCGCAGCCACATCCTCGAATGATTTGTGAATCTTGTATGTACGCTCACGGCCAGGCCCTTGCTTTCCGTTACCATCCGGAATGACATATCTAATCATGTCAAAAATTTTCCTGACTGACATGCCCGGGAGCACCCGTATCACTCATTCAATTTCACAAGGAACATTTGAACTGAGAGGATCTGTCAAACATAACATAAATGCTGCCTTCCTCTCTCTCCCCATTTTTGATTCCGGAACGGACCTCCCAAAAAACCACGAAGGAAAGAACCGAAGTTGAAGGCGTTCATGCTGTCAGCCTTTGGGCGCAAAGCGTAACATTCACAGAATTATAAATTCAATTTTAAGGCCTGGAACTTTGTATCTATGAACATGAAGAACCTTGGTTTTCATCTCAACAATTCTCCGCCGGATATTTTCCATGTTGTGACTCTTGCATTGGATTGCCTTTTGCCTCAAAGCTGAAACGACCCCTGACTGAGCGGGTTTCAATTGATCGTCCGTACGAAGTATATGTGTTTGGAATGACAATTCATCATTATATTCTTCTTTTTTCCTTTTCTTCTCCAGTGCAGACTCAGACTCAGGCTCCCTTCCTTCCTTCCTTTTCTGAATAGAACATGGAGTTAATAAGAAATATGAGCTCGAAGGCAGACAGGTCATGGTGCATGCTGACTCCCTAGTCTCCTTGGGTCAGAGTATTATTATAAGGATCATGATCAATTCAATTCTGACAGGGCAGTGTGCTTGTGTGTAAACTTAAGAGGAGCATAACCAATTGATTAAGGGAGAGAACGGACAAAATTGAAATTAGGGAGTCCCATTTCGTATTCCTGTCACTTGCTTTTAATTTGTTTTACCCTGTAATCATTTCCAGCTGTCTATTTCGAATTTGTAAAGGTAGCCAGTCTAACCCGACCTTTTTGTAAGTATTCCAAGGGCCTGTGTTTATCACACCAAAGATTATATTTAGGTACTGAAAGACTAAATAGTAATAACAAAATACTTAATTTTGTGTTTATAGGCGGGATGGACTACTACCATGACGCACATCGAGAGTCATTTGCATGACTTGATGGGTCACCACCAAGATGCACCAAGAGGACTTCTTCCTTTTTCTAAAAATAAGACTCTGACCTACTCTCTTGGTAATGGTAAGTTTATAATTTGTTGTGGCTCTTACAATTTAGCTAAAGCAGGAATGAATATTGCTTTGGTCGAATTATCTGAAAAGTGTACTTGCTATTTTTGAAGGGAACGTACTAGAGTAAAGAAAGATTAGTAATATGGGATCCCGCATTCCATAATTGTAAAGAATTTGAATATTCGTGAACAAAAAATATTGAGAAGCCCTGTGGTAAGGATATCATGCTTCACAGGAGGTATAGTACATGGTCCCAATTATGAAATTGAAGATTGTATTATACCTGAGCACCTTCTCCAGCTGTGATGTTTATGTTAGCTTGGTCAGGAATTTCTTTTTGGGTTGATTGTGAAGAGATCACTTGAAAAATGACATTCTTTTAGCCTATCCGTAAGAGATATAGGCAAGAAAGCCTTAAATCTGTAGTAAGTATTGCATATAATAATTTCTTGCAATTTTTCTTAGCAGTTGTCAACTCACTGTAGAGTAATTATCCGAATTCTAAGCTAATCCACAATATCAACTGGTTTTGTTTGAAAATTATGTTTGAAAACAAATATTGTAATTTCGTAAGTTGTAAAAAGGTTGCACAATTCCGAACCAACAACAGTTGGTAAGAACTTCCTTGATGATCAATGTACGTTGATCCTCGGATTCATTCAAATGGTGAGATGGTGAGGGTTATAACGGCTGCTTTAATCGACCATGTTTATCAAGCTTACCTTGTCATACTTGCAAATAGGATTAGAGTTTTGGAAGCCTTGTTAAATTGCTGCCTATTGCTCCCAGCAAGGAGACGACTGTGAATCTCCCAACCGGGCTGGGGCAACAACTTTTTATTCAGTTTATACCAGTGTTTCATTTTCATTATTCAATTCAACCCTTCTGTACAAAGAGATTTTTCTAAAAATGAAGACATGAATCAAAGGGAATTTGAGTCCATTGCAAATAAAAAAATTCAAATTGAAATAATCCTGAGTTCATGTTCAATGTTCACATTATCAAGGGTAAAGTGCTAGTGGAGGAAGGAACAATTTAACTACGATGAACTGCTCTGTTCATGAACACAGATTCAGCGAATTTACGACTGTAATGAATTTAACTGCCATAGACATTCACAGACAGACCTGCATCCTAATATTCATTTTCCTTGGGTTAATCCGAGAGGGCATGAGGAGTTTAATCGCGTCCGGAAGATTTAATGTTCGTATTCAATTTTTCATTGTAATCCTCATGAGCTTAACAGGTCTGAAATTGAAATGACATTTCTAAACATGATTTCACATTTTGTCTGTCAACTCGGGAGTAATTTTGTACTCATCCGGAATTAAAGGGTCTTAGGCAAAGTTTTTGTTCATTTTCATTTCCCTTTTAAGCTATAATCCCAAACTGACCCTTTGGCCTATGTCCAGGGTTCAAAATAATTATTTGACACTGGGTTCGACAATTCCTCCCAAAATAAACTCACTCCTTCCCTAACAGTTCCGTTCGTTCTTTAAATCATTTTTCCAATTGAGACTATGATTGAAAAAGAAACTTGCTGATTTCCGTTTACCCTTATCAACAATCACTCTGTCGTTAAGATTCTGTGCAGTGCATTGGTTGACCTTCGCTATATTCGTGAGTCATGATTTCCGTGAGGAGGGTAGAAAAGAAACCCGAAATTGTAAGTTGGTTGGTGATTCCCAGATGCTGTTGACGGATATTGATGAGACTGTTTCCGCATCCGTCCGTCCTTTGACTCTAACTCTTCAAGCTCATATCGTCTTTCAATGAAGGATTTCCTTCTGCAGAAGAACAGGGCAAGAGCTTGGGCATTCAGTCCTAGTCAGTCAAGTCAGACGTTAGTCCAACTATTAAATTTAAGACAATTCAAAATTTAATCCTACAAGATATCACAGCTTTTTTGGATACTTCGGAGAGTACTAATACACAGTGAATTTTTTTCCTCTTTACAGAAAACTGCCAGCTTGACGAAAGATGGAAGGGAAAATGGTTTCAGACTGGTTTCGCTCAACCCATCCACATTGACAGTAAATCAATTGGTCCTAAAGGCGTTTGCTTGGAGAAAGCTGGAAAAGACAAATTCCTCTTCTTTCATGCGTAAGTTTTAATTTCAAAGAATAATGGGAAAAGGGTGGAATGAAATTATGTCTGCGATGTGCACTTCACTCAATTCAACTCAATAAAAAAGCTCATTTTTATTGCATGAATGCCATCTAAATGCAAGTTTCGATCGGAATCACATAGACTGAATTACAACACACAACATGACTAATTACAATATCAAAATCAAATGAGAATACATTCTGATTTACATTTTTTCTCTATTTGGTTGCACACTTTGGGAAAGTAAATGGAAAGGGGCATATGGTATACTCGGTGAAAAGTTTAATGCAAACATTATTGTTCAATCCGAGATTCTGGCTATAATTCCTCTCTGTCACCCTTTTTAATTTGCAACATTGAGCAGAGCACTTTATATGTCTTTGTTTAATGAGAGGGTTTTTCTGAGCCCCTTGATACGATATATATATATTTGTTATTTTTTAATTTATAGGCCATAACGCCCAAGTTTTGAGCTCATAAAGCAATGTTAAACCTATGAGCATTGGGAAGACGTTTTAAAGTAATGGTACCATGTGGAATGGGTATATTTTAAGGTAGGCTGTAAATATAATTTGTCGGTGTCGATTCGGTATGGGACAGAGGCGGTGAACTTAATCTTTGCTCTGTCTGACGCATCTTTCTTTGATTCTTTATGTGCTTAGAAACAAAGGTTCCGACTGCCGAGCCGAAAGAAAGAAAATCACTAGCCACCCCAAAGTAGTACATATTTATGTAAATTTGTAAATATGTTCTTCACTAATTGTAGGTTTTGTTCTGATACTGTAAAGAATTTAGGGTTCATTAGTCAGTCTAATAGCAAGCTTTAACATACGAGGGCCCTGTATATATTTTTTTTTAATTCAGGCAGCACAGGGAACAGCTAGTCTGTGAACAACAGATGAAATAGTTCCCTTGTCATTCCAGGTTGAATAATGTTTCTGGAAAACTCCCTCTTCCGTGCCCTCCCTACATTTCTGGCATCTCCATTATCTTTGTGTTTGCTGACAAATTCAGGATGAAACGGAAGGAAATGAAGCAGTTGCGATACAAAATGGATTGGTTGAGAAGAGTCCGATTTGTATTCCGTGCTTGTAAACATTTATTGACCACATAGTACTGGATGCATAGGAAGAGAATGGGGATGAAAAGACTGTCGTGTGTGTGTGCTGGAAATATCCATAATAAATGAGTGCACACTTTCTCGTTTGAAGGAACTCAATCTAAAGTACCTTGCATTGCCTAGCTTAGAACTAGCACTCTGTTCCTGCCAAACACTCAGAAAGGAATAGACTGTCCAAGATAAGTAAGTGTGTGAGTATCACTTCCCCTCCTCTGTGTCTCATCTGGGGTTCAGGATCATGGTCATTCGGAAAAAGTAAGAGTAAAGTTTCCGACCGACCAAGCATCGAAGAATAAACCAACTCTTTTTGTCTTGTCTAGTTGTTTTCACGCAATCCTTTGAATTTATGAGTAGGATAAAATAAATATTGCACTTTGGATGATATAAATATGCTAGAAAGCAGTAACGATACACGGATAACTTCAACTCTTCGGCTGGTTTCAATTTTTTTAAATTCTCAGGAACTGTGTCTCATCTGGGGTTCAGGATCATGGTCATTTGGAAAAAGTAAGAGTAAAGTTTCCGACCGACCAAGCATCGAAGAATAAACCAACTCTTTTTGTCTTGTCTAGTTGTTTTCACGCAATCCTTTGAATTTATGTGTAGGATAAAATAAATATCGCACTTTGGATGAAATAAATATGCTAGAAAGCAACCGATACACGATAACTTCAACTCGTCGGCTGATTTCAATTTTTTTAAATTCTCAGGAAATTTTGCCTGCACATATGACATGTTGAGGTTGTGTGGCCTGATTAAAGTAATGAAGGCTTGTAAAGGAAAACCCATGGTAGTGATCCTTACCATTTCGTTCCAGCAATAATTTTTAGCTAAACGGGTGAAGTGCACTGAACCATTCCCGACAAAAAAAAACAAGTGCAAAATATCGCAGTAAAGGCAGGTTTAATAGCCAGGAGTTCACCCGTGTATTTATGTTTTTGCAAAGTTTACAGGTCGTAAACACCTTGTTTTGACAAAGGGAGAATTTTTTGTAGACCTTCATTTTTTGTTTTGTTCCCAGTAAATTTTCCTTTGAGCTTTGAGCAAAATTTACCTTTATTAGTGTGGTACTCAGGTTGAGTTGAATTTTTAGTGTCCTCATGAAAAAACCCTAATGTGCGATGATGGGGGTTCATAAAACAGAGTAAATTATTAACCCCAGCAGCCAAAGAGACAAACCGAGTTTATGACAGCAAATTACGGAGGAAATTTTATGACTTCCTTTCTAATGGGTACATGTAGAACAGACAGTGAATCAACGAATGGCGATTCCAAGCGGCCTATAAATATATCTATCTAGTAATATTCATCCATTTTGAAAATTAGACCTCTAGTCGGAAAACACTACTCACGATCGAGTCAAAAATAGAACGATAAGTCTATAAATTCATCTATTAGTATTGCATTGCTGATCGAAACACTCTCAACCAAATCCACTTATATTTAGCCCATGCTTTGCCGTAAGCCACACACCTTGATTGCGTAAAAGTTTGACTAAGGTGTGATTGTGGTACAAAATATCCTTCCGAAAGTTCAGAAAAGAAAGAAAGGATTAGTTCCAAGAGGCACAATGAATACAGATCCACAGGAATTCATTTCATTCTTGGAAAATCTACCACTTTGGCCTGACGTACTCGTATTCTTCTTACTCCAGTTCAAGTTGGGATCCTAGGGCTCCTGAACCTACAAAGAACCAAGGGTTGTGATGACCCAATCGATAAATGAGATTTTGAGACCCCTTACTGAGCCGGGGTTCTTCTCATACCTCTCATAAATTGTTTGAACTTGACTTTTTCGACAGGATCAGTGTTTTCTTCACTGCGGGGTGCATGGAACGGTCGGATTTGGTCCAACTTCATTTCGGTAGATTGGTTTTTCTCTATGATGTTAACTTCCTTCAACCACGCACACGTACTCGTGTTTCCTGAACTCGGCTACTCTATCTGTCGAAAGTATTTTAGTTATACGTGTACTACTCTTAAATTTTTACTTCGGCACTATTTTACTCACTCAGCAATAACATTAGTCCCGTCTGTACTTATTTCCGAATTGCATTTTGTTCGTAATACAGCTGACGATGGGTCGGGGAAAGCAGGGTTAGAAAAATTTATTAATATTATGCATTGCTTTTGAAGGGCACCACCAAATCATTTCGGTAGATTGGTTTTTCTCTATGATGTTAACTTCCTTCAACCACGCACACGTACTCGTGTTCCTGAACTCGGCTACTCTATCTGTCGAAAGTATTTTAGTTATACGTGTACTACTCTTAAATTTTTACTTCGGCACTATTTTACTCAACAATAACATTAGTCCCGTCTGTACTTATTTCCGAATTGCATTGTGTTCGTAATACAGCTGACGATGGGTTGGGGAAAGCAGGGTTAGGAAAATTTATTAATATTATGCATTGCTTTTGAAGGGCACTACCAACTGGAACCCTTAGTACTTGTTGATGGTGCAAATCCGCAATATCATATGTCCACGCGTGCAGTTTTCACCTATTAGACCTTGTTGAAAGTTTCAGGATGTTAGGCAGCCATTTTGAATCCAGGATTTGCCAACTGGTAAATTAAATCACTCGTCATCCTCAGCCAGAATGGTTGGGATAAGGAAAATCCCGTTAAATTATTGAATTTGGGAAGTGGAAATCAGTAATGGAAGCATCGCAGTTGCTCGTTTATGTTGCCCAGTTAAAATTCTAAAAGCATGATGGGGTTTCGGAGTTCTCAACGAAAAGGCGGAGACGTTCCAATCTTGGTTAGCTAAGAGTGCATGGATTTTTCGTCTACATATTCACAGAAAAATGTCAAAGAGGAAGTGCCCTGGAGGCGGAGGGTGGCTTAAATGCATTACCAGACCAGCTCTGCCTGGATTTTAAAAGAAAAGCAACAAAAACTTGAAGATGTGACTAATTGCACCTCCGTAAGGCTGAGGCTTGATTTAATTAGCAGCTGTAATTTATTAGTAGGTAATTACGAGGTGTGCAAGGAGTTAAGGATTTGTTTTGTTAATTATAAAGCTACGGCTGCTGATATTACTGACTTTAGTTTGGTAGCAAGGTTTAAAAATTTTGCTGCTCGTATTCTTGAATTGTTTGATGCTATAAATATAAAATTCACAAGCACTTTAACACAATGTTCAGCTTCAAGCCAAAGTCTCTCTGCTAGGCAAACTGTGTAAGAATTTCAATGTTTTTATCGTTAATATAATTTTTCCAAATGGTGCATATTCCTAAAGTTTTTTGATCATAATGTATTTATACATTTCGAAGGAAGCAGATGTTGAACGGTCGGACCTCCCGCTGACATTTGAAGATTGGGAGCTAAACGACTTTTATGGCAGTATATTTTGAACGAGAAAATTCACAATGCATGAAGTTAAGAATTACGTTTTGTTAATTATAAAGCTACGGCTGCTAATATTACTGACTTTAGTTTGGACAAGGTGTAAAAGTTTTGCTGCTCCATTGGTCGATGCTATAAATATAAAATTCACAAGCACATACCAGCTTCAGTTAAGCTTCAAGACAAAGTCTCTCTGCTAGGCAAACTCTGTAAGAATTTCAATATTTTTATCGTTAATATAATTTTTCCAAATGATGCATATTCCTAAAGTTTTTTGATCATAATGTATTTATACGTTTCGAAGGAAGCAGATGTTGAACGGTCGGACCTCCCGCTGACATTTGAAGATTGGGAGCTAAACGACTTTTATGGCAGTATATTTTGAACGAGAAAATTCACAATGCATGCTTACATGATTACAGGAAATAGAACTTTAGCTACGCATTGCCTTTGACTTGAAAAAGCGGGTTTGGGCTCCCGGCGATGAAGTTTTACCCTCACTTTCATATTTCACTCGAATAGTTCGATTCATTTTTATAAAAATGTTTTTTCTTCCTCTGTTTCATTATATAATAGGTGATACCTGAACTTATTTTATAATTATTATTAATCTTCCTTACTTTTTATTTCACCGGATGAGAGACAGATTCTAACTTGTACATATTTTTCAAGCTGGGAACTTATCAACTGGGCCCTTGTCAGAATATTTTTCTCATTCAACTCAAAACAGGAGGAGGGAAAGGTGGAGCGGACCCTCCCGATGCTAGTGTATTTAATAATTTTACAAACCAGCGGGTGGGTACGTAACCCTATAATCTGGGCAGGAACGGCGAAGAAATTCCTTCACTAATCAAATATCAAATTAGACACTAACAAGGAAAATGTACTTTTCAAATAGGGCAATTTTTAAAATGTAATATTCTGTGAATCTGCCTGAGATTTCCACTCGTATGCTTTACTCACTGGCCAATATTAATGGGATGGTCTAGCCTTGTTGAAGGGTGATAAGAATCATAGGGAAAAAAGTGTCTTATGATATATACAGACGTCCAAATGAAGACCTCCGGTCATCAATGATGATTCGTATCCATGTTTTGATTGATCAGCTTACGGTCGTGTGGCTCTCGTTATAAATATGAATCTGGCAAAAGGGATAACCCTGGATGGATTGCTTTTTTTGTTTAATTAAGCTTGCTTGACGTAGATCGAGTTAAGGATGCACATTGAATAACAAGTCCTTTCGGGTATTCCCACTGTCATATTACCAGATAGTGACTTCAGATACATATAAAAATTTTAAACTTCTTCAAACACCTTTCGAATGATTTTTTCATATATTGCCCAGGGGTTAGAATAAACCGTGAATCCAAAAGAAGTTCCTGATATTTTTAAAAGTTTTGCAGTTGTAAATTGACGTAAAATAATGGTTTCCGCAAGAATGAAGTAAAATTAATGGTTCTCGCAACCAGACTTTTGACCTTATTTGCTCCAGGGTAGAAGTTTAATTAAGCTTGCTTGACGTAGATCGAGTTAAGGATGCACATTGAATAACAAGTCCTTTCGAGTATTCCCACTGTCATATTGTCAGATAGTGATTTCAGATACATATAAAAATTTTAAACTTCTTCAAACACATTTCGAATGAATTTTTCGTATAGTGTCCAGGGGTTAGAATAAACCGTGAATTCAAAAGAAGTTCCTGAGATTTTTAAAAGTTTTGCAGTTGTAAATTGACGTAAAATAATGGTTTCCGCAAGAATGAAGTAAAATTAATGGTTCTCGCAACCTGACTTTTGACCTTATTTGCTCCAGGGTAGACAGAAATAGAGACGAATGGTACATTCCCCCCAAAACGTTCTATTGAAAAAGTAGGGTAATGAGGTATATCACAGAATCATACAAAATGGGTTTAGTGAAACTTCTTGTCATTATCAAAACTTTAGAAATTATACTTTTATGGTGAAGCCGAACCTGGGGCAAGGCCAGGATAGATTGTACATTAATTTTTCTTTTTCTATTGATTTCAGAGCCACAAATTGTCACAAATGTGTCGTGATCAACGAGAGGCATCGGAATATATTGCAGTACAAAGAAAGATAAGTTACTTTTGGAATAAACAGTTTACAAAATTCTCCTTCAAATCAAAATAGTGAAGACTAAGTTCGGAGTAAGGTTTTATGGATCGGATTTGAAAATATCATTTCCTGTCCAAATAAAATCTACTCCAACTTTTGCATCCATCTGATTTGTCGGGTCGGATTCTAATCTCTAGTCTAGGATTTGGACAGACAGTAGGCAGGCAGGTCGCTCAAATATGCAACGCAACGTACTAACTTTAGTAGAGAGAGGAAAAAGTATTTATTCATGACTTTGTCAGGACGGAAGGATTCCACATGTTTATACACTCTAGACATTCAAATGTCAATCTGGACAGAGACTCAACTGACGTGAGCGTCCTAACGTCTCTTCTGACTTCCTCCGTGTAGGATAACATTATTATTGAAATGCCCTGACAAAATGTAAAGGAAGGTTTGATTTGAGTGCTCGTGTCAGTTGCCAAGATCAGCTCGTGACATTGACTGTTCATCCCACTAGTATGAAAACCAAGTCACATTTATTCGAGATTTGCAGATCTCTTCTAGAAGTAAAGAATAACAGGGTAGCACTCATCGTTAGGAAATGAGAATTTTTTACAACATTAAAGGATATATTGCAGTTCAATTTTTCCACGCAATTCGTTTCATCTCCAGCAGAACAAGACACATTTAAAAAATTATAATTCGTAAAATGAAATTCCTTTGCTTAAAGTCTAAATTAACATAACTCAATTTGAAACAGGTCAATATTGTGAAGACAAAGATCTCTTGGATAATTTGTGCAGCCAAATTCCTGGAGATGGACCATTGTATTCGCTCTTTCGAATTGATGCTCAATCTGTCGACTGTCCCTTCAAGTAATTTATTGCACATTTAAAAAGCAGAAATTGGACTTGAGGTATTGTCGTAGTTAATCTTTATGATCTTGAATTGTTTGTTACAGAGGGGCTCCTTTCACATTCACTTATAATCGGGTAAGTCAACTTGAGTGTACTAGAACCCTTTAAAGTTTAGAATTAAAAAAAGTTCAAATTTCAATCTTTATGACAGAAGTGAGAAGAAACATTTCATTCACTTTTGTTGTCGGTTTTTTCCTTGAGAATTTCAATACCGTTTTACCATTTTAATTTGCCCCACGAACTAAAAATTGACAATAGATTTACAAATTTCCGCAACAGTATCATTGGTATAATATGTTGTATATGGTTAACAGGGCCATGGAGAATGTCAAGAACCTCTTTCAAATATTGATGCCTGTATGGAAAGTTCGAGATTACTGCTTCGTTTCCAAGCTTGTCCGAATATTCCGAAAACGGAAAGTACCAGTAAGTGAACTTATGCAATTCAATGCCTTGATATTATAGATTGAAACTTTCTCTCACTTTCTCTCACTTTCTCTCACAGTCGAATCACTCGAGTGCGTTGGTGACTTTAAAGAAGGTTCAAATCATTATTTGATTGGAAAATTGGATCATCATTTAGCAAGAAATTCTCATGAAGAAAAATACCGCTGTTTTTTGTTCGAGAAAATAAAAAATCATAGCAGTGCTGACGTTGATGGGCACGCTCGTACCATTGGCTACAGAATTGCACAATCTGGTATGTGACGACTTGGCCAACTTAGAAAAGATAAAGTCCTTAGCAGTCACATTTGCCCATTAGTTCAATGAAATGATTTTTTTTAAACCGAAGAAAAATTCATATGATAATGTAAATATTTATTTACATAAAGAAAATGAATTCTTTCAAAATGAACTTACTCTAAATAACTTAAACTATGGGAGAGTTGAGCGGACTGAAACACTCAAATAACAAATAATTATAAAACACAAAATTGAACAACGTAACAAAATATGTAAGATGTCACTTTATGCATTAAACTGTGGTGTTGGGTCGTTACAGGTGATGCGTCATGTACTGATATTTCATCAACTTCAGATGGGGCCCGGGCACTTATTTTGACAAAAGGTCTGAAATATTAGAATACAAATGTAAAATTTGTTGCCATCATTTATACTAATAATTTCTGCTTCTTACGTTCAGTTGAGCCGTCCACTACTTCCAAATGCAAATTCCCAAATTGGATGATGGCTCATCATTGGCATACCCTTGACGGGAAGATTTCGGTTAAGACACATTCCAAAAATTCTACCCTGTACATCGTGAATGAGATGAGTCGGCGGAACTCAACACATTACTCACACGGGAATGGGTCACCAAGTAGAGGCTCGGCTGAAGCTGGGCCGTTGCTGTTTAATGGTGGAACACGATTCATCTGCCAAAGACGACTTGATTATTCTGACCGTCATATTTCCATTGTGGCACAACGGACTGAAGGATGGTAAGTAATCCATACGATTATGACTTAAAAATACTACGAATTTCTATTTACTCTATTTTTATCCAATTACAGCCACAGTGAATCCGTTTGCTTGAATATTTACAAACGAGACAATCATATAATTGAGATGAAAATCAGGCAAAAATCTAGCTCAGATGACAGAGAATGTGGAAATCGTGTAGCCGAGAAGTCTTCGGAAGGCATTTCTTACGTAACATTGGTTAGCACAATGGCGTCTCAAAGGAAATGTCCACATTTTGGAAAATACATGACAGCATCGCAGCAAGGGCGAACTATTCGTGAAGCGTGTGGCCCTGGAAGTCAGAACACATACAGTACTCTTGTCGTAGGTTGTGGACACAAGGGAACAATGGAATTCCATTCGACTTGTGCGACAGATCAACCGATCGTTTGTAAGATTCAAAAACTATTAACTTAGCTGTATTTGATTTCTTAGTACGTGGATTGAAATTGAATTTTATTCTTTAGCATACATGTGTCATGGGAATTGGGAAGAGAGTGGGACTGGCTATTTAATTGCAGCCCCTATGAGTCGCGCCTCAAATTCGGCCGATAGATATTGTTTCATGTACACTCAAACACCAAGCGGTCTTCAAGTGACAAGGAGTAGCGAGTCGTGTCGCACAACAAGTCTTGGGGTTGAAGGTGCCTGGGCTTTTAATCTCACAGTGGACGGTAAGAATTCTACTTATAGATAGATAATAGCTTTTTTTATTCGGTCAAGTTTGTCAGGGTTAACTGTTATAAATAAACGGACCATGTTTGATAACATAAACATAAACAATAACAAGTTTTCATAAGGTATATGACTATACAAAATTCGTTTGATTCGAAATTGAAATTCTTCGTTGAAAATCAAGAAGACAACTTATGAAAATTTGAGTATAATAATACAGAACTAATTTTTCCTACAGGGCAATGCGCTGAGCCTCTTACTGGAGCATCACCCATCCTTCGAGTCCAAATTCTTTCACTTCTGGTAATGTTGTGCTCTGTGATCAAAGTCATACTTCCAATTTCAAATACCATTGCCTCAGGAGTCAAAAATTTTTCAAGATGAAAGTGACAACTGAAATAAATTAACAAGACGAAGACGACTCGCATCAAAATTTAATGTACTGAACTGAGATTGTCATGTTTGTAATTTTATACTGTGATTATATATTTATTACGTTAAGAATGAATGTAGTACGTGGTGGTTAATGTGATCTGAGTTGTATAGTTTATGTTTGTACAGAATTCGTGTTTGGTTGAATGAAATAAATTGTTGTTGGGTGTGATTAAGTACATCAAATCAAACCACAAACGAAACAATGCTGCATGCGGGTTTTTTTTATTAAGTTTTATATCTAATTTTCTCTTTTTAACAAAACGAGCTTGTGTGGAAGCGGAGTTGAGATGACGGTCACATATTGTTCAGTTGTTGGGGTAGGAGCATTAGGATCAGTAGTGACGTGAAATTTTTGAAATATACTCGTTATGAAAAGAAAAAGTTCATTGCGAGCCAAGGTTTCTCCGATACAAATTCGTTTTCCAAATGAAAATGGAATGAATGCTTCATGCTTGATGGTGTCTTTCTCATCAGGTGTCAAAAATCTTTCTGGACGAAAGTTTTCTGGATCTCCCCAAGTATTTTTATCATGATGAGCCCCATACAAATGAGGAATTAAAATTGTATCTTTTGGGATGAAGAAATTATGGAAGTAAACGTCTTTTAGAGCACGATGGTAGAGCCCAAGTGAGACCATGGATGAAAATCTTAGGGTTTCCATTATCACTGCTTCGGTATAAGGCATTCTGAAATAAATTTCAAAGATATTTTAGCTAAGATAAAATTACACAACGGTAATAAGCTAATTACCTCCACCGATCCTCAAAGCTTGGGAATTTTGAGCCCAATACACGATCAATTTCTTTTTGAAGTTTGACTTGTTTTTCTTGAAATAATGCCATATAGAGGAACGCCCAAGTTAATGTCGTGCTAGTGGTTTCTGCTCCAGCCACGAAGAGATCTTGGAGTACGGCTATCATGGTTAATTCTACACAACTATTATTATATCAGCACAATTTCTAGAAAGATAGTTTCTAGAATTTTTCACCTCCTCTCTCCTTGAAGAAACTGGACTTTGGGTTCTTTGTTTTCCTAATCTCATCAATATAAACGTCGGTGAAATGTTCAGGCGCATTCCCTGCATAAGTTTTCAATCTATTCTCACTCGAAGCTTTGAGAAAATTGTACGTGTAGGCAAGGTCGACTTTGAATGTATTCCATCCAGAAATTTTGGGGAAATATTTTGCAAGCCAAGGAAGAAAAAATACTGGTTTTGCCGAAGGTGTATTCAGTAAATTTCTGGACAAAAAGAAATATTTAAACTGATGAAGAGAGACTTACTTTTGGAATAATTTTTTGATGAATATTACCTAGTCACTGCTGCAACAACATTTTGTAATTTGGGGTCATCGTGACGGAATCTTTCACCTGCCGTGATATACCAAAGAGCATTTAGCACAGCAATGTTAAATCTGTTCTGTGTTGAAATGGGGGTTCCAGCAGTTTGTAAGAATCCTTCAATCAATTCATGTGCTTCATCTGCAATCAAATTTTCCATGCTTTTCTTTCCAAAACCAAAATCTCTTAAATGTCTCAAGGTAAAGCGCCTTTGTTCATTCCACTCTTCACTATCTTGAAACATGAGTCCTGCAAAAATAATTTAGACCGCATCGGTATACCATATCTTAAGCAAAATGTGTAAGATCATGGATTAGCCCTAACCTCTGACGATTCCGTTTGTCCTTGCTGCAACGACGTGCATTTTTGGTCTGCCACACAGATCTGGATTGTTCCATGCTTCTTTGATGAAGTTTATAATCATTTATCACTACGGCCCTTTTATAAAATAGATATTCAAAAGAAATTGAACTTGCTAGGATTAACTAATTTATTACCATCTTGCTCCAAGTTGTATTGAGAATATTTTTCCATACTTAAAGCTAAGATTTGTAAGCAATGGATGAATTCCTCTAGAACCACCACGAGCTAACATTGGGAGATTCCCAACCACAGGAAATACATAGGGACCTACGAATGTTGAATAATATTTAACTTTTAGCAGTTTTAATTCATGCAGGCAGTTATCAACGCTATAATTCATTACCTGGAGGGAAACCATTTGGCCTTTGATTAACAATGAAAAATAAACCAACAATCAAGGCCATAAATAGGCCTAATAATTCTAACAACATTGTCACTTTTACACTGAAAATTCTTTGACACTTGGAACTGTTCAAATTATATTTTAATCAGGCAAATTCTATGCAAAGTAATAACAAATAGGCCTAATAATTCTAACAACATTGTCACTTTTACACTGAAAATTCTTTGACACTTGGAACTGTTCAAATTATATTTTAATCAGGCAAATTCTATGCAAAGTATATACAGGTTACATGTATTTTTTTAGTTCGACGAATTGGAAAAATAGAGACTTTCTGTTGGTAACTTTAATTGTTGTGAATAACTACAGGTGAAGCAGATATAACCACGACGAATACTTACTTTGACTGATAATGCCAATGAACTCATTGCAACTGACAATGACTTTGAGCTGCTGATCCTTGCCTCTTCCACACACACTGGTTCTAGGATTGTTATTCATTACAGGGTGATAAAAAATGTACAACCAGATCCAAAATCCAGCCAAGGACATTGTTTACCCTGGTCGCGCAAGTTTTTATTTCATGTGTGCTGCTGCACGTAATTACATCCATACAGCTATTCAAGGTAAAATTGAAACGCTATATAATCAATTATACTGCTACTGTAAGTGGATAGTAAATATAACCACTGTTTGCAACCCTCGCATCATAAACAATCGAGGACCCCAACCCCATGTGTGACTCCAATTAAATCAAATGCTCTTAGGCTAAAAGCTAGAGTACAATAACGACCAAGTCACAGGATTCCTAGTCCAAAACACTACACTAACGTGCGTTACGCCGTTATGATATGCTATCTATACTTTCTCGCTCTCACGAAAAGTTTTTACTTTCGTTAGTCATTCATAAAACATCCCTACAACATTACCGCTTCCGTCCAAACTAAAGTATTAACTCCCTCCTTTCCTTTCCCTTGAAAAGCTCAGCTGAACTTTCACCCAAGTGTCGCATGCTGGTTTGATAACCAGGCTATCCAACCCTCGCCATGTATGTTACGTACGAACCCTGCTTCCTTGCATGCCTGCCTGTACAATTGCAGAGATAAGTAGCCATAAGCACTTGGTTTTTATGCATGGACGTTAGCTCTGGTTATGATTTTCACTTCTTGTTCGAGTCCTCTGTGAGGGAGTATTTGCAGAGCGATTTATCTTGAAGCGTACTCCCATCGTGTATGCGTGTCTGTCATACTCATGCTTATGATTTCCCATTCTCAACTTTTATGGTGTGTCACAAATGGAATGAACCGAAGAAAAGATTTTACACACTCCATTACCTATCTTCAGAGTCCAGCCCGGCCAGCCAGCCCGCTTACTTTCTAAGAAGTCATTTAGTCGCTTTAACGTGCCACTGAAGAATCCTTAAAAGCGTAGAAAAATAATATAGGGACTTTCTCAAGCCCATTCATCAAAAGTGTAAGCAAATATTGCTAGTAATATTGAAATGGATGTTTTAAAGTAAATTGAATAGTGCAGATGCTAACAGAAGTATTTTTTTCGTGCGCACGTTGTAATCAAATTAAAACGTCTACCGGAAAAATAATTATCACCCATTGTATGCATTAAGAAATCAAGTTATTATTGCAGTGCCAGGAGCTTAGTTCTTAACTCAATTACAATTTCCATGTTCATGAAAAACTGAAGGAACAATAAGAGAAGGGACATTTTAGCAAGGTTAATGAATTGTTCTTTTTTTTTGAAATTTTTAATACAGCTCATTATTTTTCCTTTGTCATTAAGTAAATAGCTTGACTTCGCCAATTTTTGCAAGGAAGATCGGTCAAAATAATAAGTACGAATTATCAATATGTGAAAGTTAAGTTGTGAAAGTATTCAATATCTGGTATTTCTTGTAGTTGGTATACTCGTAGTATACTTGTTCACTTGAGTCATTTTACCTTTTTCCTGTGAATCCTCATGCTCAGAAAAGGATTTATCTACAGGGCTTGTCCCTATTCTCTAGGATCCCGAAACCGTCACAATTAATAAGCATAAGGCCAATGATTTACGACATGTCTGGCGGCGAGTAAATAGAGGGAAAGCAGGTAAACTGGAGCGTATAGGACAGACAATGGATTTCACGAGAACCATGCGACTCGGAATGATTTGGGGGAGAAAAAACGATGTGTAAATATGAAGAAATTGAGTTTAATGTCACGAAGGGGGTCTGAACGATTCGATTTGAGAAATGTTGTCGAGCACTCCTCAATTCCCGTGAGATTTCCGTTTCCATGTCTCACGAAAAAAAACCCAAAGAGGTCTTCTCTTTCCAGAAGTTGAGGGAGAGTTTTTGTCCCGAAGGGGACAAAACGACGACGACTGATGTTGATTTCTCCAAGAAAAAATTGTGAACAGGGAAACATTTGTCTTTTTCAGAAGGAATACTTTTGTGTCTCAAGAATACTTACTCGGATCGAATTGCACAATGTATTCCGACTTCTTACCGCCTTGTAATAACTTTCCCCAAAAGTGACTTTTCGAAATTCAATTTAGGAATCCGGCACTTCCGCAACTTTTTTAGAGTATTTTTCTATGCCCCTTGAAACAAAAAGTATTTTAATTTAAGTTCATGCTTCTTTAATATCAAAAAACAAACATTCCGATGTGTGCACAAGCACAATATGCCTGATTCGATTCCATTGTGCGGCGAACGGATACAAATAATAACTCCTTCTAGGAATAAATCCCATAAAGCTTCCCAAGTTTTCAAGCCTTGGTGTAGTACAAAAGGAGAGTACGAAATTAGTCACCGATGCGCAGATGATATTCAAATTGTGACTCGACAATGAATTACGGAAACGACCAGGCGCCTCTTTTAACTCCTCATCTTGTTTACGGTATGAACACAACACCACACAACCACCCTAGATTCCCACCTAAACAGGAAACAGGAGAGAGGTCATAAATAATGTGGACCTAATGGACGACTTAAATTCACAAAATTTATTACCCCTGACGCTCCCATGGATGGGGTGCCCCACATCTTGAATATTTATTGTGTATATAAAATTTGAGCTCGTGGATGCATTTACTTGAGCTCCAATGCATCTTGCATATCTGTGGCTATTTTATTTAGCAGCGAAGATTTTATAAGCTAAAAGTTATTATCATAATAAGTAATACTAAATAAACTAAAATCCTCAATCGACCTAATCTCCATCTCCTCATGGAATATTTAGTGTTAAGTTTCGACATACATCGATTGTCCATAAGCAATAAGCAAAATAATGTCCCACTAATGTCAGACACTTAAATTTATTTTATGCCCTAGTTAGACCCACCTAAGTGATGTTCAGTGGGAGTGACAGAATTAAATTCTAGGTTTTCAACTCAGTGAGTGAAAGAAGGAAGAGGAAGAGAGTTCTACGCGGTGGGTCACGCGATTTGAATTATTTAGCATCCTCCAACTTTCCTCGCAACCCTTTCACTATTTACTTCATTTCAGTCTTGGTCCGTCTAAGTGCATCCCTCAGAATCAAATCCAGACGGGACACGGGGACAAGAAAGTGAAAACATCTAATTAGGAAATGGACGAATGCTATTTGGTGGCAAGTTAAAATAGACTCATCAAATAATTCAGTAAATTAGTATTACACAGGGTAACATTTACTCCTGATGGGAATGAGTGATTGACCCACTTCTGTCGTCCTTCTTTTGAAATTAATTTGAAGAATTTACTTTGGTTCTATTCCTTCGTAAGATGCTGAGAAACGCACCCCATTTTCTCTAAAAAGATTTTTGATTAGGACGCTCTTGGCTGGGGTTTTCCAGTCATGGCTATGTAAATAAACGTGGGTAGACCCACGAGTTAAGTAAGCGAGCAAATGTTAATTGCAACGTAGTAAAATTTGAGAAAAAAATTTGCATTTGAATAAATACTTGGAATGGAATAACTTCTAAGAATTGTCGTCCCATTTCAACTAATCTGTTGTGAATTGCCTCAAAGTCTTTCTTTGCTTGGGATCCTTCGTAAGATGCTGAGAAACGCACCCCATTTTCTCTAAAAAGATTTTTGATTAGGACGCTCTTGGCTGGGGTTTTCCAGTCATGGCTATGTAAATAAATGAAACTTGCTCTAGTGAATATTGCTTTCCTTCAAAGGGCAGCTACTTAAGTGCCGCCTACGCTAAGTGCAGTGAAGGAGGATCGGTATTATTTTGGTTAACGTTTATGAATTATTTGTAAGAATTTACGTATTCTGACTTTGAGATATGAAAGTCAGTTTTGCGATTTGGTCTAGAATTGCGACTTGTACGCTCTGGACAGACATGACTCCACGACTGTAATAGCTGTGCTAGCATTGCATGCTTTGCTCGCTAATAAGTGAAACTTGCTCTAGTGAATATTGCTTTCCTTCAAAGGGCATATACTTAAGTGCCGCCTACGCTAAGTGCAGTGAAGGAGGATCGGTATTATTTTGGTTAACGTTTATGAATTATTTGTAAGAATTTACGTATTCTGACTTTGAGATATGAAAGTCATGTACAAGAGACAACCACTTCCATGTTCCTCTTATTGATTTATATCTTTGTGTTAAATTATGCACCACATCTTGGGGAAAGTACTCAGTACTAGTACTCGGAGTAAAAGGCAAGTTCAAAAATTACCAAAGCCAAACTGAGACTCGACTAGTATTTTCACTCGTCTGTAAGGCAAGACCAAGCAAGCAAATTCAAAAATTTACTAAGGGCCTTTGGTTAAACTCCAAGTTTCCTCAAAGTTGACATGAGACATCAGCGTCAGCGGTACTTTAAAGAAACAACACAAAACCTGAAGTGCTTTTAAGTTCATCACCTATTTAGTACTCAAGTAAGTTGTATAAATCAGTTTTACAACTTCGGAATATCAGAGACCACTCAGAGATAATGTTACGATATTAGCTAAAGGTGAACAACCGAAATTTGGAACGAAGGGCGAAAGTTTGTTTTCTACAGCCCAGGTCATCGAACATAGGTGACAACAAAGCTGACAAAAATAAAAATCCACATTTAGGCTTTCCTCCCACTTCATTGAATTGGTTGAGGAAATCTTGACAGTTTATGGAATCTTTTAAATTAGACCCACTTTACCTGAGTGGAGAGTATAAAACTCAAGGAAGTAAAATACAACTCTTTTGGTTTTCTGTATTCTTGCATCTACTTACTGAATTTTCTCTTTCTTTGCGTTTCTCCCTTCTTCCCACCCGTCAGCGTCAAGTTACCTAATGATAATTTAAAGATATTTAGTACATCTGTGCCCTGAGTTCCTCTCTGGAGGCATCCTATTTGCAATTGTGTAAAAGTGCAGTGACGTGTCTCGTCACATGCGAAGCAAAAATTTATGACATAGCCGTGCCGCTAGGCAAATGAATTTTCCATTAGGCTGGCTTGGCTAGCCCTCTCTCCCTAGACATTGTCATCCGTCCGTACGCAACGTACGCAGTATGTTTGGTTGCTTGGAAAAGGGGTGAAAGTAAAAGTATAGGCCTGGCCAGGACTTTCATTCTGAGCAGAGAGCGCCCATTTGTTTCAATGACAAACTTCCGCAACACTTGCATACGAAAACAACGAACGAACGAACTTGAATTTTGACTTTTGCTTGTGTGGGGGAAATGTCAGTTTACAAAATATTTTCATGGTCTTAAATTATTAATGATAGTGTGTATCTTTAGTTATGTTGGAGGGATGGATATTCACCAGAAAAACATTGCAATACAGACATAGCTCAATATTAACAGCAATGCCGTACACGCATATGTAATTTCTAAGACGTGTGGTACCGCTTCTCAAAATTTCAAGTGAATTCGAATTAAGACTAGTTTCCTATTCAAGAGCTAGTAATGAAAATGGGCAGAGGACAGAGATCTGCTTTTGGTGGTTCGGA
>WJEZ01000870.1:0-22038 GCA_009869925.1 Thalassaphorura encarpata
ACTTCAAAGCACTAATTTTTTCATGATTTGAAATAAAACGCTGTAACCATGATGATAACATGATGGAATTTCTTCTTTGCACCAATATGCAACGAAAATATTTAAGTCTCAAAAAAGAGTTTGGTGTGATCAAGTAAGACTAGAAGTGGCATTGTAATATTACTCAACTTTCCTGTTTTTTATCCACTATAATAGGCAAAGGTAGAGAGAAAGTCCGAGAAGTGAGGGGTGATGCAATTCATGATACTTCCTCATTTCTGAAAATGAGAATTACGTACGAAAAATTTCGTATTAAAGAAACGGAGAAACTTTAATGTAATCGTGTAACTAAATTTTCACAGAAATTCAGTAGTTTCTAACCTGAAATAAAAAAACATTGTTCTGCTTTAAGACTTTGTTTTATCAGGTTTTAAGAATGGAAGGTGTTAGGCGGACAGAGCTAGTAATAAGGTAAGACACCTAATAAAATCGACAGGTCAGAGTCCGATTTCATTTTTGCAAATGTAAGATTGCAGAAAAGCACAGAAATAGTAAAAGCAGTAACGTATAATGCAAATATAGACATTTCAATCTCAATCTTCCATAATTTTTGCATCTTTGCCTGTCTGAGCTGTATGAATAGTATAACGGGTTGTGTAAAAAATCACGTCAGCTGCACTTCTTATCGGCGACTCGGCCAGAAGCGTTGCTCTTAAGTGCGGTCGGTCCTGCCTCATGGTCTGTCAAAAAAGGGTCGGCCTTATTTTATAATAAAATGTCCAAAGGTTCTTGTGAATTGCATACAAAAAATCCAAATCGCTACAGGCATCAGATATATATAACACAAAGCAGAGAAAGAGTAAACTTTTTTTAACCTAATGAAAAGAGTAGAGAGCGCATGGATAAAAAGATATAATATATTACATTTTTTGTAATGTTAATGATAACATGTGCATGCCGTGCAGAAGTTCCTGCAATTCTTCTGATTTCTATCAAAGATATTGTTAGGAGCAAAACTTAGACCCGAAGCGGATTTTAAGGGGTCGGCTCCCTGATTACTTATTCTTTAGTCATACGACTCGACGGTTCGGCACACCGTTTTTGCCCGTATACGTTTTTTACCCAACCCTAATGAACAATGTGCATTTATAATAATATAATGCAAGGGCAAGGAGTGAAATGAAAGGGGTCACAACCATTTCCTTTTGTTTGTCCTTAAATGTCGTTCTCCTTATTGCACCGTAGTTTTTGCTTCATGAGAGCATATTCACAAAAATCAATGCACGGTACCAAGTAAAAAAGGTATTGGCACATGTATGAAGTAATGTGACCAGGCAAAGCAACCTAACGGGTTTTTTTGAGTCCCTTGCAAGGAGCGGTTGCAGTAAAAAATGATTTGTATTATGTATAGAAAATGCTAATGTGAGAGAAATAGTGAATGAATGGGTCCTCCTGGTCCTGGTCCAGGCAATCGGTAGTACCATTTTGAAAAAGGGACCGCTTCGAGACTTTTGATCCATTGCTACTGGTATGCCGAACTTTTTTGTTTGTCTGTATCTCATCAATATTCTGCTTCTGCAAGCAAGGTTAAAAATGTGATTATATTGAACTGGGAAAGGTTCGATTGGGAATCATAGATCAGTCGGTCGGATTATCTCCGCTATGTTCAGTCGAACCAAAATATATTCAACAAGAACGATAAAACTCTGTTCAGAAAATTAATATATAGGATATCAGATTTGTGTACTGGATTTTCTGTGATAATTTTACTATTTTGTGTTGTGGAGTAGTACACAAAAACCATCAAATTTTTCCTTCTTAAGGTGAATTACAAGTAATGAAAACTAAGGTCTGGTCTAAGAAATCCGGTTCGTAAGTGCCGAACCTAGCGGTGAGTTGCTTGTAACAGTAGATTAATTCCTAATAGTTTTTTAGACTTAATTAAAATATTTGAATTCACATTCATTCCACTATTATTTCCTACCTAATTTCTAAACTTAAATTTTTATTTAAATGGATTGTCGCTGCAAACAAATACGTAAATATACTGTGCGACATCTTAAAAAGAATTCGTCTACTCTCCACTTTGAGTAAACCTGAATATTCGAAGCAAGTAATTGCAATTAGTAGTCCATTCTCTTAGGAGTGAGAGAGGAGGCGGCCATGATATAATGTACTTGCATATATGCATGAGTTTTAGGTTTAGAGAATTTCCGGGTCGATTCGGGAGGAGAGCACCTACCATATAGACCAGATTTGTGAAGGAGAAAGCGAAAGTAATAGTGGCGAGGGCGTGTGTCATGCGCTCTCCTAACTCTATCTCTCTTTTCCCATTTGTGAATGTACTCTGCTCATTTGCTCCTTTCTTTCTCAGCCGCCATGATGATTGCTGTGATTAAGGCCTGAGTATTTTTCCTAGATAGGAATTAATAGGCTAGCTAGCTGAAAGTGCCTAGACTGTAAACTAATATGTAGAATTAGTAAAGTCAGCCAGCTAGCTTAACGGGGAGAAATCCCATTAAAAACAAACTCATCAAGAAAGAGAGATTAAGATGCCACTTCCCCCATCTCTTTCGTTTAGTTTCATTAGTGAAAGGCAGTTTTTAGCCAGTCATCACCTCGGAGAAAGTGTGCGTCTTAGCATTAACTCGCTACGGAGGATTTTTGGAGTATATTAACGTCATTTATTTTCTATAGCAGCAAGCTGAACTTGCCTTCTCGCACACATCCTCCCTTAATAGTCATTAAAAATCCATGACTCACAAAACTCATTTCTTGCTTTATATTAAGTTCTCATTCGTTAAAACTGGGGGAAATATTCAACAAACTAAATTGCATTAAAGGAAGGGAAGACTATGCAAGGATAGTACATATCCTAATTGGATTGGTAAATTAAACAGAACATTAACGATTCTATTTTGGCAAGTGTAAGTTAATGTAGACAGAAAATCTAGGAATAGGTACGATGGACTCACTATAGTAGTGACATTGTGTATACGATTTTTGAAGATTAGTTCGCTTTTAATTTTATTCATTTAAAATAAATTTTACGCATGAAAACCGGGTATCAAAAAATAGTAAAATTTATATTTTTAGAAATAAATATGATTATGTCAAGACATTGTAACTAGAATTTCTTCGGACACATTCGGTTCAAAATATTTAAAATGACTAATTACACATTGAGTTCAGACAACAGAAATCAGATCAGTTCATAGACAAAGGTGAAATTCGGTTTAGCAAAAGGCAAGACTTCACTTTAATGTTGGGCAGAATGAATGAATTGTTTCTTTTCTGACTTTGACTTTATTATTATGTTCCAACCCAGCCAACTTTCTTTTTAAATGTGAACAATGGAATAGCTCATCAAGAATTCTGAGCATGGATCTTAAGAGTTAAGAAGAATTCCCTTCTTGGGACTCAGAGACTGAGCGGATTAGTTGGATTCTTTCTTCTTTTACTCCAAATAGAAGCAAACAAGAGCCAACACTTGGATTTCCAAGTTGAATACGTTTGCGACATATCTATTCCTGACTCTCTTCTGTTCTCACTTTCCTAGGAATGAATTCTACTTTAGTTAGTATGTGAACGAATGGACAAAAAAAGCCATTATGAAATGAGGGCGTCAAATAGAAGGAATTGTATAACACCACGTTTTCTTCGTAGGATTCATCATGTTAGCACTCAACTCTATTGAATTTCTGGTTTGATTCTTTCTTCCTTCAGAATTGAACTCAAGTTTTTGTTCATTTGATACGGATCAAGAGAATAAATTTGGTTCTGAATTAAAAATTATATAGTTCTTTCGGTGAAATGATGAGAAGAACAAGGTTTTTTGAAATTATAGAAATTTGTACAAGAATATACCATACGAGACGTGTATACTCCGACGTCCGGAATTCCAATTTATCTGTAAACGGTCAAAACTGGATCGAATACAAGAGAACATGTCTAACTTTGAGTAAAGGTATAAATAATATAACGACTGAGTTCATATTCTTAAAATGCACACTTTGGTCACAAAATATGATTCTGTTAAAGAATAATCCAAATAAAAAGCTCCACTGCTCTTGCATTTCCTGTGATTATTTATTTATTTGTGGTGAGTCAGAGGGGTTGAGGATGTAAGCACTCGAAATGAGCGAACGAGACATGCATATATTATTTCTTATTTGTTTGTAGAGAATCAGTATAAGGTGATAATCACAATGAGTTCGTGGTTTTACTCCAGAGGAGGGAAGCGCAAGCGTGTGTCCTTTGTTTAAGCTAAACTGTGTAGAGAAACTCCTCTCACTTATAAAATGTCCGTGGAAAATGAATTTGTGTGAATGGTTAATAGAAAACCTTTGCTCTTTATTCGTTTTGTCTATTATAAAGCTCAACATTAATATTTACATATGGGTTCATGCATAATGAGCTTCGCTTGTACTAGATTTGTTCGTAGGATAAGTTGAGATGAAATTTGAAAGACACTTACAAAATGAAATGATGTAATGTAATATGAGTAAGCAGTCCAGTCTATTCCTCAATCAAAAGTATTATATTTTCAATGGACTACTGCTAAGCTATTGGGTAAGAGAATTGGTTGGAATAATAATAGTACCGGTTACAAGTTGATCCGCTTGCGCTTGCTACTTCCCCTGCTCTGCTCCTGAACATTCTATTGTCTATTGAAACCCTAAAACTAATATATTTGCATAGATTAGGGTATAGTCTGTCCTCTGCAGTTGCAAATTTTCCGCCTTGTTTCGTTAACAGTTAACAGTCTTTCTAGAATGAATTTGGTTGCAGAATTAATACGCATCAATATTAAATTAATTGTACAATGGAACCCCCCCCCCTCAAAAAAATTTCTCAGAATTTAATTAAAGCCAACTGAATTTACATTTTCCACCCATCCACTCAGCTTTCAAGAATAAGTTCGAAATCATGTAGTTTCAATATTCTACACAAAGGTAATGGAAACCAAAAGTTTAGTTCATACTGTTGGAGGGGGTGTCGGAGTCGGACTAGCTGAGCTCTAGCATTTTTAGATTGAAGCTGGTAGTGGTGACGATAGGGAGATAGACAAACAGCAGTGCATAAGGAGATACGTCATCCCTAATTCCATTCTATCGTCGTCTCTTCTCCTATCCTTCCTAATCCAATAAAATGATGAGAGGAAGTGAGTTTCTTAATTGCAGCATCACTATTAAATTAATTGTACAATGGAACCCCCCCTCAAAAAAATTTCTCAGAATTTAATTAAAGCCAACTGAATTTACATTTTCCACCCATCCACTCAGCTTTCAAGAATAAGTTCGAAATCATGTAGTTTTAATATTCTACACAAAGGTAATGGAAACCAAAAGTTTAGTTCATACTGTTGGAGGGGGTGTCGGACTAGCTGAACTCCAACATTTTTAGATTGAAACTGGTAGTGGTGACGATAGGGGGATAGACAAACAGCAGTGCATAAGGAGATACGTCATCCCTAATTCCATTCTATCGTCGTCTCTTCTCCTATCCTTCCTAATCCAATAAAATGATGAGAGGAAGTGAGTTTCTTAATTGCACAAACTTTCTCCCCGCTTATTTTCACGCTCGCTTCCCAGGCAGTGAGTCAAAAAGGCGGGGGAAGATCCCCCACCAGCAAATATTTTATGAGTAATTAAAATTTCCATATATTTCACACCCTTCCTCCCGTGACAGTGAAATTCCCTCCTCTTCCTCTCCTCACTATTCAGCCCTTTCACTAATTCTCCCAATTAGCGTCATTGTTTCGCCTACCCAACCTAAAATTATTATGGGGAATCCACCCAGCCAGACAAGTAAAAGGAAAGGGGAGCGTCTCGTCAACTGTGTTTTTCCTTGCTGGTTTTCTCTGCATTTGACAGCTTTTCTTTCTTTACTTTTCTCAGCCACTGTGCCTTGTCCTCAGCAAACATAATTTATAAAAAATATAATAATATTTAACGGGCGAGTGAAGAATGAAATGTAGGGAGAGAAATTTGCATTTTTATTAAAAAAGTCTTTCTTCTAATGAGGATTGGAGACAACTTTCCTTTACTAGAGAAATGAAGCAGACATTTGACCAAATTATTTTATTAGTTTTGAAAATATTAGCAGTCAATAGTTTCAGTTACTTGAAGCAGAAAGGCCGAACAATTTATCTTAAACAGAAAATTATTTTAATTGAATACCCGAAAACATTCTTTTCATGATAGACATGGCTATTACACTATTACATATTGATCAGCTAAGCTAATACAAAGTTGTGACGAGAATGTTCAATCTTTATCAGTACAGAAATACAATATCCTATGTCTAGAATGTTAACCATCTGTATTCAATTACACTCTGTCAGGTTAAGTGCATGATCACTGCATAGTGCAATTAGGGGAAAACGGAAGAGTAGAAAGACAAATTAAAGTAAATGAATTGGTTGCATTTCCTCATTCCAAAATTGCCGGGCAGTACTCATGCCGTTCCTCATCAATAATGTGAACCACGTCATTTTTGTAGAGACTCGCAAAGCATTTTCTCCTCCTTGCAGTTTCTTCATAGATGTTCCTGATCACGGTCATGTCCACTGGCGGGGATGTTGGTCCCCGTAAGGAGAAGTCTGCTTCTTCAGCAAGGACATGGATATACTGCCATTGGGCCGAGTCTAATTGATGACTAGCACTGAAAGATAGCCCCATCATTTTCCTAAGACTTTTATCCTTCCGTCTCTCCGCATTCATTTCCTCCATCGTTGGCAGACTAATCAGTCCTCTTAAATATTTCACGTAATACCGTGCCTAGTCAGAAAGAGAAAAGTACATATTATACCCCGGAAACCCTTTGAGAATTAACCCAAGAAAGTTAGTAGCGTCTGTGTCTTTTGTAAGGATTGAAATTTAGAATTGGGACAGGCATGGACAGCAGGCATCTCACCCGTAATTCCTAAATGCTATTAGCTAATGGAACTTTATGTATGTTGCTGTCTGGCATAGCGAAGTAACTACCCCCTACTCAGTCACTTTTATAGCTTCTCCTCTTTCCACTTCCAACATCGTCAGCCATTTTGATGAACGTTAACGGATTTAGTCTCAGGTGACGTTCAGCAGAGGTCGTAAATTAGGTCTGATACTAAAAGGCCTAATACTTGTGCACATTTATAATTTATCTGGAAAGCTACGTCTGTTATCTGAGGCCTTAGGCTCAGCTGATAGGTAAGCCAGACGTACGATTAGTTGAAAGTCTTTCTAGCTGCTCGAGCAGATTTTACAATTAATATAGTGGCTTAAACTTTAAAGCATTAACTTAATTAATTTTTATATATTTGCTTTTTCAGATCATAGTATTCCAGCATCGTTGTGATAAATGGATATCAGGCGGCCATTTCTAGATCTCCTTACCAAAATCGTCCCAGTTTGGATTAAAGCGAGAAACAAGGGAACCCATTTTATGCTATTGATTGATCCGACTGCAGTCAGTCAGTCAGTTCGTCATTAAAAGAATATGGTCGTCGTTTGATTGGACGAGGGGAGTCAGAAACCCTAACTCAGTGCTGCAGTCTATTTTGTTTTTCCTTCAATTGGGATTAGAATTGGAAACGTAATATTAGATTAGTAGCCATGACCGGGCATATATGTATATGCATTTATAGTATGGACTATATACAGTTGGCTTACTTGACAATCAAATAAAATGAAGGGACAGACTCGAAATGGGATTCCTATGAAACAAAGGGATGGGAGTTGAGGATGAATCATGTGTCTATAGAGAGGAGTGACGAGTTTTCCTCCTTTCTTTACTTTCATTCTACACTCCTCATCCAAAAAAGGAAAATCGTATGCGTAACCTAGAGCATAAAATTAAAATGTCAATTGAAAACTAAATTAACATTTTCATTAAATTCTTCAACCTGTGCAATAAATGACTGCATGAACATCATGAGCTACTTCACCATTCTCAAAAATAAATCCTGATTTCGTACTTGATTTTACTGGTAACACTTGTCTTACGTTTGATGGAAACGAGCTGGGGTGTGGAAGAACTTTCAAGCTAAAAATCACCTGCAGAGAAAAAAATCGCACTTTGATTAATGACTTGGAGTGGCAGTTTGCAAAAACGATTAAAATCTTTTACCAATAGTTTTCCTTAATCGTTTTTCTAAAAACGTCTATCAAGATGCAGATGAAGCAGAAAACTGTTAATGGAATTGGATTTCTAGCTTCTTATTGGATTACTATTAAGCGTCTTCCAAAGAAGGAAAAGGTCGAAAGAAGTAAAATCTCCACTTTAAGGGAATAAAATAATAATTTGCAAACCTCAGCAGCAACTCGTGCAATTTCCAGGCAAATGTCAACCCCAGACGGCCCAGCTCCAACAATAAGAACTCGCTTCTTCGCAAACGGTTCTGGGATGCGGTAATCTCGGCTGTGAAGTACTTCACCTCCAAACTCGGTTATGTTTACTATATCCGGAGTTATGGGTTTGTTGAAATGACTAGATTACAATGTAAATTGATAGTTTTTATATGTAGACAAGGAAGATAATGTGAATACTTTAATGCCTACTTGAACCGGAAGGGTGTTTCATACAGAAATACAGTGAAATCGCGTAAATAAGTTCCTCTGTAACAAAGACTATTCGATAGCACGAGCCATTTCTACAGGCAGGAAATTTTGTCAACGAAACGTTAAAAATGCTTCTTCAACACATTTCAATAGTATGCGGTATCTAAGAGTCCTCTGGTTATTGCAATTTCACTGTACACTGGGACATAGCACATGTAATTAATATTTCGGTATATCATAATTACTTGCGGATTTGATTAGATTCTATCTATTCAATCTATCATTGGACAATTTTTCGTAATCACACGCCAAAGTTACATCGAATCAACCATGAGACGTGCTCTACAAATTAAGATTATTCGAAAATAACGCCGGTTAAACTGTAACAGTAGCAAAAAACCTTAATCAGAATAGGAAGAACCATTAACAATTAGTCTAAATTGATTTACAGTTTTGATTTAATTAGAAATTTATGAAACCCCTTGCCAAGTAACACAGCACAGCGAATTATGTGCCCATCCTGGAGTACACATTGCGTAAGTGAGTTTTCTTAGAGTGATCGTAAGTATACACTACCCTTCCCAGCCTGCCTTTTCAGCAATAGCAGAAATGAGCACAGCAAGACATAAAGGAGTAGGATTGCTGACTGCTAGATAGGAGTAATAAGGATCATCCCATAAACATAAAGTCGACTCGGCTCACATCACATCGAAATAACGACACACAAGTCGACTTAATTTCGACCATTCCCTCTTCACATTCCGTTCTCTTCTCCCTCAATCTCTCCGTTCGTCCTTAATGCTTTCTCTCACTACTACTTTCTTCTCAGACAGCATTTTCCCTTTCCATTTAAGGAATGAAAATGTCGTCAACTTTGGGATTTCTGGCATTAAGGGCAGAGTTACGTGCCACGGACACACATCCAATGCTATGTGTGGTCAAAGTTTCTTTTTGACTTTAGGTCCTAGCATTACCCTGACAGAAATAATTCTACACAAAATGGAATACATGTTCTACAAAACTTACCCATTACACACCAACACGGAATCAAAAATATAGCCCTCCTCTACTAGACTTTGCGTTGAATGGACAAGGACATGCCATTTCAGGTTTGAGTTTAATTCTTCTTCACCATCCCGAGGAACTATCGGTTTTACACGGATGACTCGTTTATTAAACTAGGCATACATAATAAACATTAGATTTTATATTGCCTTTGCCGTACACTACTTGCATTTCCCCTTGATTATTTTAGTTGTTTTCAAAGGACATCAAACGGAAAAAGTCAGGAGAAAGCAAAGATTTGCGGAGAATAACCCTCTGAGGTACAGTATAACGAAGTGTAGAGTAAAAAAACGATTTTCTTTGAAAAACGAAATAAATGCATGAAGAGTACATACTTGAATGTGACCCGTCAGCTGGAAATGGGAAGAGTAGTCTTGAAGGTAATGCAGGACCGTGGTGTGATCCACGAAGGATGCAGAGTTAGTCCCTCTCCCGTTGTTAAGGAATGGGAAGTCCAGAAAACCCATTATTTCTTTCGGAAGATTAGTCCTGGAGGTGTCAACCAATGTCTTACTCTATGCATACAAATCTACTTCTACAAAACTCCAGGGCATCCTCCCCAATACTCTGTGCAGTAACATTCAGCCGAGTGTTCGAAGCTTTGCATTCCCCGGGAAAACATTCATCATACTTTCTCAACTTAAAGCATTTTTTGTACCTAGCCGGTGTAAAAATGGAGGAGTGTCCGTTCGAGTCTTACGGAAAAGGTTCATAGCAAGAAACAAAGAAGTTTCTACAATATGGAATGAAATCTAGCTCGTACGTATTTGGATACTGAAATGCATTGAAGTTATGTACACTTTTGTTCCAGCACGACACAACCATGCCTAAGTAGTTTAGTTATTATGCAAAAGCATACTGACACATCTAAAAGATCTATTCCCGGTGTCAAACTTTTACACTTTAAAATTGATTGTACCTAACAATCTAAACATGGCCACTTTCTTTGCTACAGAAAACCATAAAGACTTTGCATACAAATTTTTTATGAATACCTGCCCTCTGTCATAATAATTTCTAACGCGATGGATCCAGATGTATAAGTTTAATTTATCAAGACGCGAGTTACAAGTATTACATCGCCATTTCCTGCAATTGGGTTTACTCACCACAATACAATATATGAGATGGGACAGAACAGTTTTTTATCTATCCTCGTATTCTCCATCGGTTCATTCACGCGATCCGTTTCTGAAAGCCTATAGTTCGGATAGAAAAGCCATCCTCTAATTGAAATGATTATAAAAAGACCAAACGTCGATTCGTTAGGAACATATTTCATGTACGTCTTAGCATGCATATTGTTGGCGACTCATCTTCAAAAACTTTTTGACATGCATCATTATGATAAAAATGTAGAACATCGAGATCCTCTTCTATAAACCCTAATAAAATCGCTAAGGGAGCGATCCGATGCGACAGCATCGCTTATTTGCTAGTTGCCAATAAGTCGCTTTAGCTCATTTCTACTTGATTAAGTTTACAGTAAAACGTACATGGAGTGTTTTAAAATTTATAATTTGCAGAAATCGAAACATATTTCTTACTATTTTAGAATTTAATTATAATTTAGAAGACCATTTATTCATTTTGTATCGGTGCATCATTTACGAATCATTTACACAAAAGACTGAAGAACAACACTCTACAACAATCAGACATCCCATCTTAATAAAATTTCGAAATTTAACATAAAATCTGGTAACATGGTGAACTTACTTCATGTCCCGATACATAGGACTCGAGAAAGAATTCGGTGTGTCTGAGTAACGCCAAGTGCCACCTAGGTGACTGGATTGCTCAAAGACAATTCCTTCTAAATCTGGAGCTGAGAGGACATGCCGAATTGCTACTAGTCCAGCCGCTCCACTGCCGATTATACACACTCGTTTCTTCACAACTTTCTCCATAAGCCCACTGAACTGATTAGAAATATAACGAGATATTGATGTTCGAGATAATATTTGGAATTGTTTAATTTTCGGATAAATTAAGTTCCAAGGAAGGAATGACCTTATTAGGGGACTAAAATGGAATTATTTCTATATCACTGGAATTAAATTGAAATGGGACATTTAAAATTAATATCTTACTTGCACGGAAGGGCACTCCTAATGTCACAAGTTAAGCTGGATGATTTGTAATATGCGTAGAAGATATGAGATGTAGCACACATGAATATGGGTTGAAAATGTTGCAGTCAAAGCCGTAAAGTAATCTTGGGGACCGGCCATAATTAAAGGATGTTCAACTATGTCTTACAATGCTCCAGTAATTGGCAATAAATAAAGCATTATTTTCTTAGAATTGTCATCTCGCCAGTCCTAAAATTAAAATAAAAAATAAGAATAAAAGTTAGGTATGGATTCTCTACTGTGAAAAGTATGCGAAAGAAGGCATTGGACCCTCATTTCTATTAAATTCATGTATGTCCTTAAAACGTTGGCGCAATAGAAGTGTAGTAGTTAAATAGTTAAATACCAAAAACGATCAAGTTGACTTGGTATTAAATACGATATGTGTAGAATATATATACCGTTCCGTTCTTTCTAAGTATTCTAGTTTGAACTTGTAATCTGCGTATGACTTACTCATTTACACATGTCTAATAAAGTGAAATAAACTGATAAGCATCGTCTGAACCACTCCATGCCTCCTGACCTGAGTGTGTGGTACGGAGATGTGGCTTATTAAAGAACCTTAAATAACGCTCTCATAGAATATCCCTGCAACTATTGTTATTGTTCTGAAAATGATTGTGCTTTTCGCTAATTATCTGTTGAATTAAATAATAAAAGTTCTGTTTGTAAGTTATACTAAGCGCTGTCCGGCGGCATTACTTGCTCCGCGCTTCGCTAATAATTGCTTCGCGCATAGATTTGTCTCCTCATCTTCGTTAAAATTTTTAATGTGAAAGGCACAACACAAGTCTACTGGTGCTTGTATGAGTACTTCATTTTAAAACGAAAGTGCTGTCTTGATAGAATGCTTAAGAAAACACACGTTAATACATGTGCACTTGCCTTTTATTCTCCGTCCTCAATACTGCCAATTCATAAAACTTGAGAATCATCCCTTCCAGGTTCAAAGCCAAAACCAAAAATCAAAAATTTTATACGTAAAAGCAAAGTTGTGGATTTTGGGTTTGCTTCGAGTACACAAAACGGCAAACAGGCATGTAATAAGGTGACATTGACATCTCAAACTAGTAGTCGATCAGTCGATGAAACAATGACAAGCTTTTATAACGATTAAAATATGTGTCCAATGGCTTAATCTTGCTCAAATGCATCAATTTAATTTAATTTAATTCAATTCAATTCAATAGTTTATTCAAGTGACAACGAAGTATAACATGACATCAATAAATTATTCTGACTCCAAGCATAATCAGGGTACGAGTAAAACGTTAACTACAGTTCGGAATCGGATCTGACGCTGAACTTAGACTTAGAAAAAACGTAGACTGGTTTTCGAGGTTGGTTTGGTTCTAACTTTACTGGATGGCGGTTGTACTTGGTGGATTTGAAATATCCTGACGAAATTGAAAGTTAGTTCGCAACTTCTGCAAGTGCTCAAACTAGATTGAATAAATTGAATCACTTTTTGTTGCTCAATTGAATCGTCCGCATAACGTTTAGTTTTAATTCGGAATCGCAGAGTTTTCTAAACGGGGATATTTCTCTGGCAGTCTTTCGTTATATTAGTTACGTTTTCATTTCCATTTTCACCGGTTTTGAACATTTGAACTGCACTTTTATTTTTGTGTGATATAATTCAATCATCTCGTGATACTAATTCACACTTGACTGCGTGGGAAAATTATTGGTAAGAATTAGATTTTGGGTTAGTATTTTGCTAAATATTTGTTTCAAGCAGAGCATAGCACATAGCAGTCATGCCATACTATTGTTTTACTAGCAATAGGATAGGGCAAGTAAGCAATTTGAAAATTGCGTTCAATTCTGTGTTCTACATTACATTGCATGCTTTTGTACTCATTTGTTCAATTATATTATCTCTTTCCCTTAGGTGTAAGGATGGATAGTAATACAAGCAAAGAAAAGAAGAATGCCCCAAAATCCAAATCAAGAAAGCACCTTCAACTCTATCTTGCGTCTCATAAATCGGATCTTGCCAAGCTTTTCCAAAATGTGAAACTATTTCAGCTGGATGAAAATGATCAAAATATAGAGCAGTGTACAGGAGGCGATGTCAAGTTAGAGAATTTGAGCAATGTTTCGGATAATGAATACACAGGACTACCGGAAGACGATGAATCCGCTGATAGACTAATTTCTAACTTAAGTCTGAATGATCCTGTAGGGCTAACATGCAAGACGTGCGATGTTAATTTCATGGATGTTCAAGATCAACGCGCACACTTTCGGCTTGACTGGCATCGCTACAATGTAAAAAGACGTATTCATCAGCAGAAACCAGTTGGCGACGTCGAATTTGATGAAATGATGGGTTAGATCTCACAGTATCACAATATATCGTAATAATTGTTTTCATACTGTTTAATTCTTCTCATTAATTGGTTTTGTTGGGTCTAACTTTTTAGATGGACTATCCAGTATATCAGGCTCTGATGATAACGAGGAATCCGAGTCTGCTGCCACAAAGGAACAAGTAGCTCGACTGCTTGACAAAGTCGACACTGATTTGGATGAAAGCAATAAGAAAGAAAGAAAGGAGTCACGAACGATAAGAAAACTGACGACGTCCCCAAAAGTATTTTTTGAAAATAGTGAAGGCCAAATTTTTGGAATTTTTAAGGCAGCACTTCCAGAAGTAAAATTTTACTCCATATGCATATTGTCCCTAGTCATTGTCAACTTACACTGACATTTTTAGGCCGGGCCAGATAAACTAAAGTCTAAAGACTATGATTTGCATGAATTTCTTCGATCACCTCCGACTTGGGGAGTAATTTTAGCTAGTTCCGGTCACTTTGCTGGTGCTGTTTTCGAAGGTAGTCTTAATATCAATAACTTATTTCTCTATTTGTGGTATCTATCTGTTCTAAATTCCAAATCGATTTGAATTTCCAGGTGCAAAAGAAATTATTCACAAAACTTTTCATTCCTATACCGTCCGGGCGAAACAAGGTGGAGCAGAAAGTTCTAGCGGGCTTCATAAATCCGCCGGATCAAATTTACGACGCCATAATGAAGCTTCGTTGTTTCAAGTAAATTAATGAGATTAAATATTTTGTTTGCTGTATCAAAGGTTCTAATTTTAATTAGCATATTTTTGATAATTCTTCCAGAACATTCAAGATACAATGAATGTCTGGAAGCCATACCTCGGCAAATGTCAATGCATTTTTTACCGAATGGGAAGTTCGAATCAGAATGTTTTCTTTGGAGGAAAGAATCCTCCTCTCCAAAGAAGTGACAAAAGGTTAAAATCAATCCCATTCGCAACGAAACGTCCAACGTTTAGTGAAGTTAAAAATGTTCATACCCGTCTTTCATCTGTACAAGTTTTTGGTAAGCCAAGAATTTGTATTTATAGAACATATCTGAGCATATGCATAATTATAAGATTGGATTTACCGCTATACTAAACTTAAATTGATTTCAGATAAAGAGGTTTTCCTTTCTCAGTTTACGACAGTCCAGAAAGATGAGACCATCACCGATGTTACAGGAATGATTAATCCTAAAGCCAAGTCCAGGTCGGAGAGAAAAAGTTATATTGACCGATGCAGGTCAAGGTCACCTCCAGATAGGGAGGTTCCTGGCAATTTAGAATTTGGCTCGGAAGATGAGTCGAGTTCTAGTGAAGACGTAGTAGATTTAATACAAGTCCACCAAGAAATTGATTTTCGTGAATTACAGGTATTTTTCTTTTAATGGAACGTCCTTCCATAATTTAACTGCACTAAAACTGTCGAATTGTTTCCGTTTATTAAGGAATTCGACGTTTCCTTCAGTGGCGCTCCGAACCAACGGCAACGAAGTTCACCAAAAAGACGGAAGCCACCAAAAATTATATTTCAAAAACCTGGTGGGCTAACGGGTGAATTGATTGATTTATTGAATTTACCCGATGATGCCGAATCCAAGTTTACTCAACGATTGAAAGATGAATTCAGTAAATCGACAGACTCTGACCATCTAGAGAGTATTTCAAAACAAGTGAACGAACTGGTGGACTCAGAAGGTTCGACTTTGCTACATGTTGTTACGAAGAAAGCACAGCTCCCACTAATTTGGTAAGTTCATTTGATGTATTAGGTGCAAGTAATATTATTGTAAGAGGTTATGAATATAATTTGACTTAGGCGTGCTTAATTAGACCTAGACTTTAGTTGTACACACTTCAAGAATCTATCAATGGCAAAAATGTAATGTCATGGTTTGTCATATTTCCTTACTTTTTTCAGGTGCCTTCTGGAATGTGGATCATCACCAAGTGTTAAAGATAAAAGTGGAAAGTATGCGTTCAATTATGCTGAAACGAAAGAAGGTAGAAATTTATTCAGGAAATTTCGGGCTCAATATCCAGATAAATACAACTACGAAATGGTAAGCTCAAATTGATTACATCAAGTTCACAAACAGCCTTGCGTATTTGACAGTCTTAACTTCTTAAACAACTTCTTCGTCAAACATTTGTATGTTATCTATCAACCCAAACTTAATATTTTCTTGAAATTCTGAGGAGCTAGACTTTCCCTTGACTAGAGTATCTTCTCTCTGTTCTAGTGCGGAGGTGGGATTATTAATAATCGGATAAAATGGGTATAACTTGACTATAACTTGGTATAAAATGCATAAAACTAGGTGATCTTGGAACTAACAATTTTTTAAATTTCCAAAGGCAACACTAACAAGTCACATTGTAGCGAACTATGGAAAAACAGCAGGATGTTAGTAATAAAATTAACTTTATATCATGTGCATTTATGAAAGAATTTACGAAAGATTAGTAGTCAATAGCTCTGTCAATGGTTAGGTAGATTTTATCTGCTTTGATTTTTTGCTGAACAATTTGAATTCCTGAAATTGAAGGAAACCATTACCTTGAATACAATGGAGTGCGAGCTTTCACCCGTGAACAGATTTTCCTATCTTGGTTGCTTGTATCGTACTTAGATCTAAGTGAGATTAAAATTTTCTAGTCCCAAATTCCCGGACCACTGACTGAACAAATGGAGCACGAGAAAGCAGAGAAGAAACGACTCTTGAACAAACTGAAACGGGAGAAAGAAAAACAAAAGAAAATGGAGAGGAAGGAAAAACAAGAAGAAATTAACGAAAAGGAAAGATTCCTTAATCTTAGCGACCGTGAAAAGGTAAAGTTTAATTAGCTTTTCAGTTTTTTGATATTAAATAAATATCCTTCTTTTAAGCAGAGAGCTTTGGCAGCAGAAAAGCGTAGACTGCTGGAATGCCAACAGGGAGGAGAAAAAAAGCCAGTACTAGTCCGGTGTTTTGAATGTGCGATTGACATTTCTGGAAAGGTCCCTTTTGAGTACAACGGAAACGTTTTCTGTACAACGAAGTGCCTCGCTAGTCACAGAAAGAAGTTCCCGACTCCTTTGTCTGTTTAATTTCTTAAGGGTACGATTTCATCGAATCAACCAAAGAACACCCGACGAATTGTGTCTGTTTATGTTCTTCAAGTAAAAACACGAATAAAATACCGGAAGAAGTGGAAGGCAAATGCATCGTGTCGATGTCGTGCTATTACTTTGAAAACCTGAGAAGCTAATTAATATTCTAATAATTTTTAAATGTTCCTTAATCCATGATTGACTGTAAATTCGTTCTTAAGTTTGCTATAGAATAAATCTACGAAACAAAAGAATCTAATCTGGAAAAACATTAAACCAAATGGGAAACAAACTTGACAATAAACACCAAAACACCTATGAAAATATATTGTAAAGAGGCTTGGTTCTAATATGCTGCATAATCTGGTGCTTTGAATAAGTCAAAACTTAATCACTCAATCAAAACCACTTCTCGGAAACATATGACGAACGGTAGAAAATGTTTATTTCATGACGCCAGTTAAAGTTTACATTTGCATTGAAGAACTTGAATGCAAAGGCGCTACAACGAAACTGTCAGAATTAATTAAATTTTTGTGTAGAAGATTGTAAAGCATCACAGCACATATACTGTCTTTTGAATACATTCCTTAACTCGTCAATGTTATATAGTCATTCCTGAATCCTGACTACATTTGAATAATTTTAAAAGTAATATTACACATTTCTTCACTCATCCGTGCGATTTTGGTTCTCTGTTTCTTGAAAAGATCATCTTGGACGTTTCTTGATGAAGTCGAGTTTTGTCTCAGTGCAAATGCAAGGAAATGGGAGAGCAGCGAGAGTAAAGAGAAGTAAAATAAAGATCATCTCTTTCCTATTCATAGCCGCAGGAAGTTTTGCATGTATCCAAAACTTGTATGTTTAGTTTTACGATTCGTAAATTTTGGCGGATGCGAAGCAAAGGAAAGGAAAGATGAAAAAACACTTGTACTTGAAGATAGCAGACAATTCGTTGATACACCTCTACTTCTGTTTCTGTTCTACTACTCTGCTAACCTTGTATTTGAAACCCTTCATACGGACTGAGGTGGTTGAGTCGTCCGTGAATGTGAATAGAGTTTGCAAATAAAATCTTCACAAGCTCATATGGCATTGGTTGGTAGCAGAATTCACATTCCTATATAGAACTTCAGATTTGCATCCAACGCGTGCTTTCAAATGCTTTTGCATTTTGCTGTGTGAAACGAGAGAATGCCGGCAATGGCAATCCAAATCCAAGCTCTCGGCTGTGCCACGAGCATATTTCAGCACCATACAGTTTAGGCTTCAGTTGCTTTTCAGAACTGGACCAGAACGGATGGATTGAGTTGAGTTCTTGTCACTGCAACATAGCATACACTACCACTACCTGACGTACGACCAAGATCACAGTTCGTCATTACATTAGATTTAATTTAGTCATCGATAATATTTTCGTTTTCAAGTTGTTAAGCGTTTGTGGAATTTCTGTAACGAAAACAAAAAACTCAAAAGTTTTAGTGAAATGCCGGCCAGGTGGATCTAAAAATCGCTACATTTTATACAGTATAAAGTGGAACAAAGTAATCAATCAAGTTGGCTAAGGAATTTTATGTTGAGTTCAGTTGTGATTCAAGTCGAGATTAATAAAATAAATCATCATCACAGACTTCACACGACACGTACGACCAATTCACGGCACATTATTAGTTGGTTTACGGTTTCCAGCACAGTAGTGGTGCCCCAAAGCTCGACTTCCCTGATTTGACTTTTGCCCTCATTTCAAGTCCTGTGACTTTAATTTCATAAATATATAAAAACAATTGAAAATCGAAATGAAAATGATGCAGCCCAGACGCATTCATAATTATTTGTAACTGCTCACAATGGAATTAATTGTAATGTCATCCCACCGCAAAATTGTGGACTGAACTCCAACATTTATCAGAGGTGAGGTAAGTGATGATTTCTGTTTACTTTTGGTTGATTGGCAGCAAATTTTTAATACGTAGATGGTTAGATAATTTGTCAGATTTTATATATCTGTAGTGAGTGCAGCAAAGAATAATAAAAAAACTTGATTTGCTGATTAACGCAAGCAGCCTACTTGCCTGCTCTGTTGTTCATCGTACTCATCAACTCATGCCGTAAGAATAAAGCACTTGTAAATCCCTGGTGGGCTCTGAACTTGAGCTTGCAGCAACGCTACAAACCCAAGCAAATGGAGCTCCCTATTCCTAGCTTGTTTTATGAATAATTCAAACCACCTTCAGACTTCTAATTATTCAAAAGCTGAATGGAATTACCGTCGCTAAGCTTCTCTGATTCCATTGCTCATTCTGTCTGGAGCAATTTTGCAAATCAGTTGTTTTAGAGGGTAACAATTTTAAATTACGTGCTCCAAATCCAAAATGAGCAATTAAATAAAAATTAGGACCACACCATACTGTAACACACCGAAGGTCAAGGTAGAATATAATTATTTCCAGAGCGAATGAACTGAGTGTGTTATAACTAAAAAGTTCTGAAACTAACTCACTTGCAATTACAATTTGTTCGTTGCTATAATTCCACACGAACTTATTCGATATCGTTATGTCCTGGCTGAATCAACGTTAATTTCTCATGTAAATAGTTTGAAAAAGGAAAAAGATAGTCACTAGTTTTGGCGTAAGTTTAAGTCAAGGCACTATTTTCATGTTGAGTAGAAAGAAATAAACAAGTCTCCTCTGAACTTTAACTTCCATTACCATTTTCTCGTCAATATTGTCAAGCTTATCATCCCATTTGAGTCATGAGGCCTCAATTCTGTTTCATTGCCTCACTATAGTAAAACCAAACTGTTTGGATAATTACTACATAGTACATGTATTTTGTATGCTGTAGCTTAAAGAAATATATTTTGGTGAATTAGCATTGGCCATGAAGTAGGCTTATATTATTCCAGCTGTCTTCTTTACACAGCCTTGGCGTCATCAGACAAATATATTCCATGCATGCTTACTTATAAAATGGGTGCTGACGGTTGAATGTAATATAAGAGCAAGTAATAACACGATAATATAAAGGTCGGGTGCTACCCGTGCAGTAATCAGAGCAAAATAATGACGATTGTTTGTATCAACAACCAACTAACGAGCTGAAAGTGGCGTATACTCCTCTCAAATTAAATTGTTCCACAGTATCTAATATCTACCTTATCCATTGCTGCTGGTACAGAACGCTGTACAATATTCGTAGCATGCGAACATCGTGTAAATGACCTTTTTACTCTTCATTGTCCAGTCAAGTTGTTATGTAGTCACTTCTGTATTGCTGCTATTATAACAAAGAGTTTGGCAGAGCCGAAAGGTATTTTACGATTTCTGTTCTTTTAAAAGCTTGCAAACCAGGACTATTATAATATTTAATTTTCCTGTTAATTGGCGCGATATGATTTATGGTATTTAAATCTAACAAGCTTGAAGGAATGAAAGTAGCTAATTATTTACAACTTCCTACTAAACACAGAATTAAGTGGAATTCCCAACATGATTTTATGAGAGGGTTGTCTTCAAAATAACTTAAATCTTCTAACAAGGTAACTGATGGAAAGCGAGGAAGTTAAATTACTCAATGTATGAAGCAGAAAGTCCAAACTTGTACAAAACTTAGTTTGGCAATAATAATAATACATGTGGGTTTAATCTATTTCATGAATAATGGCTTGAATCATACATATGCATTCTCTACATTTCTGTGTGGTTAGGTTTCACCGCCGAGTAAAGGCAGAGACAAATACCAGGCAATTAATTTTGGTTGGGACTAATTAACATGGATTACACTAGACTGCACGAGGAAGCTTAATTATGTATTTGACAGAATAGATAACGTAGAATGTTTGATGTTACTACATTTGCTACTAAGCAATCAGCTAATGACTCAAACGGAAACCGTACAACTGAATCGACTAATGAACTAGTAGAGAGTTCATTTGTTTGTATGTGTTTGACTGCATAGTTAATGTTAAGCAATGCATACAAATCAAGTCCATTGAAAACTTATAGAATTTTCAGTCCCAAGGTATGTGATTTTGCAATGAGCATGGGAATATTATGATCTGGATGGTAAAACTAAAAAAATATTTGTTTAATCTCCTTGTTTTGTTGTTCGTTCGAAAACATTTTTAAAAATGAATCTTTGATTGGTTTTGCCTTAAAAAACTCATACTCTAAGCTTATACTCGTTACTTGTTTGATTCTGGATGAGGTTCTGCCTCTTTTCAATCCTGACTCAAATCCAGGCAAACGGTTCGTTTTCATATTTTTATTGCCCATAAATTATAGACCCGGATGTTTAAGAATGGAAGGGAATGCAAATCAGGAATGGTTTAGTTTTTTGCAACATCTGCCAATTCCCGAAGAGAACTAATTATCTTATCCATCGAATCCAATAGTCAGTAAACGGTACGTACCAATAAAATCTTTTAGTTGGAATTGTAAGGTTACCCGTTACCCCTTGGGAAAGCATTTTATCTCTATTACTGACCATTCAAGGCTTTGCATTTAGAAATAAACTACTAGCGGTTAGGCTAGCCCAAGCGCTGGGCTCGTCTTGCTTACTTTGCGCTATGCGCTCCGCAGAAAATTGCTTTGTGCATACTTCAATTTGACTCCCCAGGTTCAACTACTCAAATCTTCTTCTATACGAAGTAAGTATCCCCAGAGCTCGTAGCGCAGAGCAGGAACTGAGGGCGGAAAGTGCTTGCGCTGGTATACCTTTTGTTTGAAGTTTGGACGTAAAATCCTAATTCTAATTGAACTGTGACTTTTTGCTTCTAGACTCGCCGATTTTATAGGTGATGTATACCAGTAGTTGTCAACACTTTTGTGAGAGTGTGAGAAATTCCTCTACTTTTTCTTGCACGCGACAGTATTA
>WJEZ01000871.1:0-22035 GCA_009869925.1 Thalassaphorura encarpata
AATGGGATGTTACAATGGGATGTTACAGTGGGATGTTACATTGGGACAGGTTGGGATGTTACACTCCGGCCACCTCTGCCTTACTTCGACCTCAGTCATCATCACGGATACCATCATGGTAGAATTTTTTGCCTGTCCTCCCTGGACAGAATATTCTGGAATGTACTTGTGTTGTGCGAAATTCTTGGCATTTACTCTTCTGATCTCATTTGCTTGATTGTGTTTGATCAACCGACGTTTGGTCCCAAGAACGTCAAGAACCCGTAATATCTGTAAGATCTAATGCTGCTGCTGCTGAGCTTAAATAAAAATTCGGAGAAATAATCAATTAGTGAAGTTGTAGGTGAAAATGTATCATGATTCGAATGTTTGTTATTGTTCGAATTTCGAATGAATTTTATAGTGCTGATGAGTTGATGGTATTGTGTTTTTAATGTAACGTTGTGAATTCGGTTTTCAGAAATTATACTAATGCATAATGCATTCGTTCCAATTCGATTACATTCAGTTCAAATCAGTAGAAGCCGAAACAAATCAACAAATACACAAATAGTTGTAATAATTAGATGACGTTGCGCTACTACTGTTGAACGCTTTTATAGTTTTTCATTTGTTCGTTTTTTGTAGCTATATTAATGTGATTTTTTTATTCTCTTCCAGGAAATAGTTATCACTGCAAATTTGTTTCGTGTAAAAAACAGGATGAAGTTGAGCGCCCAAAAAGAAGCGGAGCGGTTGAAGCGAGAAGAAGAGAAAAGAAAGCGGGAAGAGGAAAGACTTGCAGAGAAACTTAAACGTGAAGAAGAGAAGCGAAGGAAGGATGAAGAGAAAGAACAGGAGCGTTTAAAACGTGAAGAAGAGAAACGTAAAAAGGACGAAGAAAGGGAACAAGAGAAATTAAAACGGGAAGAGGAGAAACGTAAAAAGGAGGAAGAAAAAGAGCAAGAGCGTCTGAAGCGTGAGGAGGAAAAACGTAAAAAAGAAGAAGACCGTCTCAAACGTGAAGAAGAGAAACGAAAAAGGGATGAAGAAAAGGAACAGGAGCGACTTAAACGTGAAGAAGAGAAACGCAAAAAGGATGAGGAGAAAGAACTCCTAAGACTGAAACGTGAAGAAGAAAGGCTAAAGAAAGAATTAGAAAAAAAGCAAAAACTGGATGAGAAGGAGAAAGAAAAGTTAAGAGACGAAGAAAAGAAATCTAAGCAGGCTGAATTCTTGTCTCGATTCCTTCAGATCACACCAGTGAGGAAAAGTACGGGCTCAGGGGCTGAGGGTGATAAAGACAAGTCGTTCAGAAGCGTCAATTCAGATCCAGACAATGATGTTTCAATCGGTGATGGTGACTTGGATGTTTCCAAGTCGTCAAGTGGTGGTGGCGACCCTGATATATCCATTATCGAATATTCTGGCGATGACATCCTTAATTCATCAAGCAGCACGAAGGCCAGTCGTAGACCGTTCAAACCCATGCCTTTTCAAGTAAAATCTGGAATGGCTTTAGCTCCTTCCGTCCGAAGAATTTTGACTGCTGAGGAGAAAATTCAGTTGGATCAGATTACACTCTCTGAAAAAGTTGAAACCCCAGGAACCACTGTCGAACCCAAAATTGACTCCGAATGCATGGAAAATTCGTCTGAAAATAAAACTTCTTTGGAAGTTGAGCCAATGGATGCTTCCAACGTGGTACCTGTTTCAACTACTGAAGAACCGATGGAAGTTGATTGTGAAAACAAAATGGGCGATAATGTGGTAGAACAAAAAGTCAACTCAGCGCCCCCTGAAATTAAAACTACAAATGGTGGGTTGTATCTGACTACGTTGAAACGAGGCCTTACTCGTAAATCTGGTCGTACTGACGTTAAACGCGTTCGTCGAGAAATCATTAAATCGGAAGATGATGACGATATTCAAATCATTGACCCTGCTAAGAACGAAAATGAGGATGAAATGGATCTTTTGGAAGAAGGCGAAGATGATGGGAGTGGACTCGTTAGATTTCGATGGAAATTAATTCAATTCCATGAAAATACTCGACCAGCTTATTGGGGGACTTGGAAAAAACGACCAGTTCATGTACGTGGGAGGAGACCATTCAAACAGGAGGAGGTAAACATCCAATTTATATTAATAATTAGATTAAAATAAGATGAATAAACTAATAATTATGTATTTCTAGGATTTGGACTACGAATTTGACTCTGATGACGAATGGGAAGAAGAACCTGCGGATGGTGAAGATTTGAACTCTGAAAAAGATGAGGAGGAAGAGGAAGAAAAAGAAACGACAAATGCAGAGGATGAAGAAGATGATGAAGAAGGTTGGATGGTTCCACACGGCTATTTGTCTGATGATGAAGGTGCGGCTGAGGATAAAAAGGACATTGATACACTCAAGGATCAGGAGGAAGAATTCTACAAGAATCTTAAGCGAGAGAACACTGTACGTTAAATATATCTGATGTCATTTAATTTTTATTGTTGTAATTTAATTTATTTTCGAATATTCTATTACAGCTTGGGCTTCCCGTCATTCAAACAGAGAATTTGTCTGAATACCGAATGATTTTTCCACCCAAGAAAATTGTTCGCGTTCGTCGAGGGACAGAGCGAAAATCAACACGTCCATTTCTTGAGATTTTGAACGATTTGAAAGCTGGGACTTATGAAGGTGAAGCTTTGGAGAGTGAAGAGGAAGATGGAAATTGGTCAGATGAGTCGAGCTCCAGCTCTAGCTCTGAGACAGACTCGGATGAAGACATGGATTCTGTGGCTTCGTCTGACCTGGACGCTAGTGAGGATGAATCTAAAATAAAAAAGGACTGCAGGTAAGAAGGAGTACGTTTACTTAAATCTAATTAACTTATTCTTATTTCAATAAATTAATTTTTATTTTATTTTATTTTATTTCAGCTCAGAGTCTCCGACCAAAGTTCCAGTTTGAGTAAGCGCCCGCTAATTACAAGTGCTGTCAACCTTTGAGCCTTTTGCTTCGAATTTAAAATCATTCTTATTGGGGGGATTGAAAATTCAAATACGCCCTCAGACGACTGTAATATAAAAAATCTTAAGTTAAGTAGTAGTTCGGTGTTCGTTGTTCTAATTCTCCGAAAGAAACAAAACAGTTACAATAAATAAATTCAGATCTAATTGGAGAAGCTTTTTTATTACTGGTAAAATGATTAGCCAATAGGAGACGCCTTAATATTACTTCAGGTTTTGGTTTTTTGGAAGCAATAGGAATCGTCAGGTTTAGATTAGGTTTTTAATTATTCAAAAAACTTGGAGTTGACAAATTGTCTCAGGGTTTGTCTTTTCGGCTGTTTGGATTGATTGCGTGTTAAGATAACAGAGTTCTGTTGAACTTAAATATTCATGAAGGTCTCGGTACCACACTCCGTCTATCAAAATTCTGACATATGCTTGTGTTATTCAACAAATGAGTACTGCGAATTACCGAGTTTTAAGTCCTTTAGGTTCTTTGTTATTCTTTTCAAACAATTCTAATTGGCAAAATCATTCCTACAATGCATAAAAGTCTTTAGCAAGACTTCTGATACTTCTGACGACAAATTGACACCTGGAATAATGAGCTGGACTCTTATCGGTATCTCCAAAAAAATCAATAACATTAAAAGCTCCAGTCTAAACACAATTCTCATTTTAAAATGTAGATAGTATCTCTTCATACTGTACACTGTTCAAATTTACCTTTAAAATTCTCTGAATATTTAATTGGAGTGGAAGAATTTTAAATTGTCTTAGCACTAAGGAAGAATTAGAAGCGAAATTCGTTGCAACAGCAAGCAGCAGCGGTGGGTTGGCTCGATCGTTCTGTTCTTTCTCAGCGAAAAGTACGCATCATCATTTATTAATGGAACAAATGACTAGAAAATGAGGATGAGTCTTTTCCCAATTGCCGTGGACATGGTAAATACACTTTCCAGGATTTAATCTCAAGAAGAGTCCATTACAAGGAAAAGACAAATTAGAAATGAACCATACTAGTTCACTCGACACGCGATAAAACACTTCGTCTCAAACTTTGTGTTTTATACCTGAGCCAAGTACGCAACGTCCAGTCTAGTCGATGCGAACGACAAATTTAAACTAAAAAACGTGTAAAAATTCCATTTCTTGACAATCGAATTTAAATTACGTCCAAAAAACATTGTTTTTGTTCTTTCACTGAGAGAAAGTTTATAAGAAAAATGTTACATCATCGGGCAGGAAAGTTTTGCATATATCTCAAGTGGCAAGATTTACCTTATTTTGGAATTGTAATTTGATAAGAAATTGTCGTTTGTTCGTGACCGGCTTAAAACTTGGTTAAAAAACGTGTTTCATCCGACGAATAATGACAAAGACTACTTGAAAGTGCAAAATGGATTTCAAATTATTTCTTAAAATTTTCCTTATGTTGGCTGGTTCATTCATTATTGTTGGAGCGGTAAGTTTACAATTACAACAAATATCAATTTTACAGCTATTTCAAATAATTAACTTGTAGATGATACTTTGTATTCAACTCTTGACCCCGGAGGAAACAAATTCTGCAAAGAATTCCACCGCAGCCGCACTATCAGCAAATGCTACAGAGATTTCGCCTACGCTAAAACCTAACCACGGATAGAAATCTGTTCCCTTCCAAAATGAGGTAACGAATTAGAATTGCGCAGTGTTTCGTGTTTGGCACTATTGCGTCTCGAATTTACGAGTATACTCTAGTGAAATATTGAGGAAGAAATGTTACCGATTCCTTTAATTAATTAGAATTTTGTGATTTAATGCAATGACAAACAAACAATACACTTGTAAATATGAATTAAATTAGAACTACAAGTGAGAGAATATCAATCGGTAATAGAATAGAAAGTACGATTATTGTGCCTGTATTTACTAATTGTTATTATTCAAACTTTCCAAGCTTAGAGGAAAGTTCTATTATCGGCAATCACGGGGCCTTCTTAGTCTCTGTTGGTTTTTTGTCTGGGTCCACCCAGAACCTTCTTTCGTTGAGCAAACATGTGGCAATACAGTTGGGGGAAAACTGCAAATGGAAATAATGTAAACTTTTAGGCTTATGATAAAATTAATAAAAATACATTAAATCTAAGACCTACTGCTTTAACCTTCGAATTAATTAGTCATGCCCTGTTGAATATGTAAATAAATCTAAACACAAAACTCTAGTTTACTTACATGGAATGTACATGAGCATAACTCCAATCAAAAAGTATTGGTAGTCAAACGTGAGGTTGAATGAATTGGGCATTTTTATTGACCACATTGACCTTTCTCTGACGAAAGATAAGGCAAAATAGATGCAGATCAACTCTCCGGTCACTCCGATTGGGTACAAAACGATGAATAGGGTGTATCTGGAAATATCCAATTTTAAGAATGATTGAAAGAATGAGCTTTCACCTGTACAGATATAACTGGAGTCGCTCTGATAAATAATTATCAAAATGAACTTAGTATGCTAATTTATATGCTAAGAATGACAAAGTCAACGTATGATGAATAAACTTACCGAAACCACTCGATCAATTTTGAGAATCCAATCAAATGGAGAACATAGTAAGAATAACGAATGATTTCAGTTATTGTCCAAGCAAATAAAAGAAGTGGAACTCCCAAGCAAGTCTGTGATGGGGCACTAATGTTCAAAACTCCCCAGAGGGCAAAAATCCTGGAAAGGACTTGGAATAAAGTCAAAAACACGTTCGAGGGAACAATTCTCACAGCGGCATGCACAACCTGAAAATTAAATTAACAATTAATTAATACAATAAAAATATTAGTTCGTTAAACTCATAAAATTGTGCTGACTGATTCCTTACCTCCATCACAGCAGCAGTTTGGAATATTTTGAGTGGAAGTTCAACAGCTCCCCATAATAATGGAAAAGTTTTCTCAGGTTCACCGCTTAGAAATTTAATTGTTGCCAAATATCCAACATATGCCCATCCTGCTGCCAAAATCGCATTGAATAGGATCAAATAACTTTTGACCAGTACTGAACTTCCACCGGAGTTCGCCATTTTCTGGAAATAATTGAAGTTAAGAATCCTCTTCTGAATATTTCGCCCACTTGGATTGACTTTTGGGGACGATGCGTTGATTCCCAACAAATTCTACTGGTTCTTCAGCCTCCACCTCAAGCCTAGGTCGTTTGAAATTTGTTGTCTGGTCTTGACTTTGACCTTTTAGTTCCAAATTCTCTGAAGGGTAGCTGTCACCGAAATTTTCCCGTAGTTTTGCTTCTCCCGCTTTCCCAAGCGTTAAATTGAGTTTTTGAACAATTTCTCGGCAATGTGCCCCTGCTCCTTCTCCGTAAACCTAAAGAAAATTAAAATTCAGTAATTCATTCATAAATTAACTAGTAAAATTTATTCACAATATCACATTTTTAGTTACTTACAGCTTGAACACTTTGCTTCGTATTACATATCTTGCAAATCCATTTATTTGAGGAGTATTTCACAATATGGTTCTGAAATTTAACAAAAAATTGTGTTCTCAGATTTTTTGCAATTAGAATAAATCCAGATTAAAACTACTGCACTGCAGTGCCGAGTCGAACCAATGCATTTAAGATTGTGGATTTTACAAAGGTTGCATACAAATCTAATCTGTCTTGAGAAAAAACCGGTTCATTTTGTAACGGCATACGGTCAACTGCAACTTGCCATTTTTCATAAGGAAGAAATAAACTTTTACGCTTCATAATAAAATGTGTTCCCCTTCGTTCCCACGAATCATTTTCAAGTTTTCTATTAAATTTAAATTTTACAAAAGTGCAGTATAATCCTAATTTATGGAAAATAAGGTTGAGTTGAAACAACGCAAATGAAGCCTAAATTTTGAACGTTGTGATTCCTTACCTCTAAATTTACGACTTTGCAGTATCGAGGATGGCAACAAGAATAAAATCGTGAAAGCAAATTACCAACTGATGTATCCTGACGAATTAAACTCTAATCGTGCAATGCATGGCCAAAGTTTAATTCAGTCGAGTTGGACTTTATCATAATCACTTTGAGAATTGGTGTCAGAGTACACTTACACTACACACTACACCAACCAAATAATTATGTAATCAGTTCAGCTAATCCAAGTTCCTTCTAAATTATGGCACTACCTAATGAAAATTGATTATTAAGTCACTAGAAAATAAAAATTAGCATCAAATTCCAATCAGAATCAAAGATAAGGTTTATTTTTCAAAGCAATTCATTTCCAACTTATCATTCAGTATATCAAATTGTAGCACATAGCTTAACCTTAAACTTAACAAGAATACACAATACATATTTTATGTAATTTTCTCCACGCGAAGCTATAAATTAAACCAAACGTGAATGAATCTAGGTCAAATCAGTTATACCTGATTTGATGAAACTGTGATGCTATCTGAATGTGATGATAAATGATAAGATCAATTCTCTTCTTATTTACGAGGAAGAGGAGACAATAAGCCAACAGTTAACGTTGACACATTTAACTAGCAATAACAGCGTTCAACACCCATAGGCATAATAAATTCAATTAATTCCAATACAATACTAGGATCACTCGATCACATTTCCAAGATCATAACGAAAGCTATTTGCTATGCTCTAACTCTAGTCGCATTAACTTATGAGTTGGTATACATTTATTTCAAAAATTCAGTAATCAGTACGTTTTGTTTTTCAAAGTTAAAAGGAACGACTAATGTACAACACTTAACAACAACAAACATATACTCCTGGCACATTTTTCATTTTATCTTGGTACATTTTCTCCTAATTCTAAGCCTGGAGACATAAAATTGAAGTTTCGGTTCGATTTCCCTCGCCCGAGTGATAAAGTAAAATTCTAATTTCTTTTTCTGACGAGTGATCGACCATTAAGACAATTTATATTGAGCAAAATACAGCATAAGCAATTAAAATCTCGACTTGACTCATATCATAAGTACATTCACATATGCATACCATCACCATCCATAACGAATTCTGTAAGAAATAATAGCAGTAGCATAATTTAAGCGACCAATATTAGTAAAATATTGAATATTCAATAAAATAATATTTCAATTTACAAAAACTTGTGTCAATAAGACAAACTAGTATAGCGAGGTGAAAAGCATTATCCAATATAAATTATAAATAACAAGGATGGGAAAAGGCGAATACTATTATTATCGTAACCTGCGAACCAACTTAAATTGAAAATTCACCCTTAGCTCTATTGTATCTTATTAAAAATGAAAGGCAGAAATAAAGGTAGCACTTCTTTTAGGCACTTTCTTTCCAAAACTTGTCAGTCAGTCCATCTTATCAATCTAATCTAGTTTAACGTTGACTTATCTATACGAGGATACAATGCGTTCACATTTTACAAACAATATTTGGACCAACACTGATACGATAGACTACACTACTACAGGTAGTACAATTAGTTTGGACAAAAAAATGAATATTAATAGGGACGCTTACGACTCATGGTATACAGTTGCATTTGATAGGACAATATTTCACAACAGGTTGAACAATTAACAACATAAAGATTTGAATACTTAGCTTAAACACTATTACATGCCAAAACATTACATGGATGTGCAGGATTCTCATCTCGATCTTCAGTTCATCAAATAGCTCGGAATCTCCAAAGTCCCATTGGGCAACCATCTAGAATCATCCAAAGCATCACGGAAGTCATTGGATCTTGCAATCAACTCTGCATTCGCTCTTTCCACATCAAATGGTTCCGAATGTTCAACAAGCTCAAATTCATCATCAGCTGAAGCAGCTGAACCATGGGGTTGCATGTGACCCATCATCCCTTGCCCCTGATGCATTGGAACAGCAGCTTGCATGGAAGGGTAATGTCCATACTGTCCTTGCCCATGTTGAGCATGCTGAGCATACGCGTAATTTGGATCGTAATAATTTCCATAATTTTGCCAAGCAGCATAATTCTGATAGTACTGTTCATAGTACTGAGAATAATCCGGTTGCGTTTGTTGTTGTTGCTGAGGTTGGGCCGTTGGACCTTGACCACTCCACATGGCTTGAACTGCTGCCATAGCTTCACCTTGCATTGGATTATTTGTCTTTGCACCTCCAGCACGATTGATTGCAATGCTCACGCGAAGAGATTTTGATCCAACACCTTTAAATCCATTCATTTGAAGCAAAGCATCCTTTTGCTCATCTTCATCAGCAAAACGAACGAATCCATAGCCTTTGCTAAATCCATTAGCATCCAAAATGACTTTTGCAAGACGAATAGATGGGTAACGAGAAGCAAAGCCTTTGTAGAGTGTGTAGTCATCCACATCTGGAGATAAGTCTCCAATCCAAAGTGAAAAATCTTTGTCCATTGCTTGTTTCCCTCCCAAAGAAGTGTGATTCAATCGAAATTTTGTCGGTGGTTGTGAATTTGGGATGATTTTGTTGTTTAATTTATGCATGGCTGTGAGAGCAGAGAAATCATCTGGGAATTGAACGAAGCAATACCCAGCAGCCTCTCCCGTAAACTTGTTTTTCATCATCTTCACTCCAGAAATGACTTCCCCCATTTGGGTGAAGGAAGTTCTAATGTAACCTTCATCCATATAGGGCTCCAAGGACCCCATCCACAAAACGCCAGCCTGACTTGGCATCATTTTGAAAGAGTTGAGTTTTTAAACACGAGCTCGAACTGGTTGAATACAGATGTTACTGATTTGCACCCTGCAATTTATTTGATTCAATTTAATTACACATCAGTATCATACAGTTGAAAAAAATACAAACTTGATACATTTATATCTTCAGATTACGTTACGTTCGACCGACTAGGTAATTAAGTAATTTAATTGAGGATAATGGCCTTTTATTGAATGCATTGAGAACCATGAGAATTAGCTGACCTTGACCAATTAAGAAAATTGAAAGTAAAAAGTTACGCATATGCTCTTATTCAGTTCAGAAAGAGATAAACCCTACGTTACAAAATGACAACACAAAAATACACAGGGTTCGTTTGGTTGGAAAATAACGTTAAATCTAAATCATTAAATTGCATATAAATCACACATATCCATTCAACCATTTCGGAGTGACAGCAAAGCAGTAGTCAGAGGCAAAAGAAAAGAAATAGCTTCCGCAAAGTTAAGGAAAGCGAAGATTACAGAATACAGAACTGGTTTTCCATCGACAGAAAAACCCTTATATAGAGGTGCAAGGAGTAATGGTTAATCGAATAGAAATTGAAACTAAGCATTTGCATTTGCAACGGTTCTCCAAAACAAAAACCAACAACCAACTAAACTAGAGTTCCAATGTCGAGCAGAGCAACCACTGACTGGACCATATGTCATATCTGCACTGTAAGTACTTCAACCACTGCCCTAGGTTTTCCCATGTTAAAATCAAGATCAAGATAACGTACTGATCCTGAATCATGAGAACATTTGTTTGTAATGAATGTAAAAATAACTGAGGATAAGACATTCATTGCTTTCTTGTCCTAATTAAATAAATGCTAGATATATGTCCCAATCCCAATCCTACACACACACAACAAAACTAAAAGACCAAACCATCATAACAAAACAAACGATAACATTTTGTCATCCTAAATCCTCAGATTTTGACGCTTACTGTCAATGGCAATTGCTACATTTGCCTTCAAAAACACTTACACACACTAATATTACTGTTCTGGTAAGATTGAATCAAAATCTATGCTACAATATGCCAATGCCAAGCCAAATGCCAAGTTGAAGTTATTCAAACCCCAACAACATATTCATTCTTATTGTGACCCGTTTATGTGTTAAATTCAAACCTCACAAAATCATCCATATATACGATACCTTAATTTAATTAACATTAAATTACCTGAAACTGTTTGCACGAAACACAGCAAAGGACTCGAAAACTCTGTGGCATGCCTCACGGAATACAGACACAGATGGGATTCTGGCTGGTTGGTTGGATGCGGCCGGTAATTCTAACTCCGTGGAAATTCTGACTGGATGATTGACCTGACACTTGACCCACTGTGTCGTCGTCGTCCTTTAATTCCTCTGGTCACTGTCACAGGCAACTAACGCTTGATTTAATTGAAATTGTTTTTCTTTTATTTTCCTTGAATTGAGTTTGTTTCGTCTCCGTCTAGTCTACGTAGCTTTGTGTGCGTACTTTACTTTCCGACCGACTTTGTCCGACTGACGATTGAACTGAATGGAAAGTTTGGAATTGAGCGCTGAGCCCCGCGGAGAATTACACGCAGTAGAATCACACCACTGCAATCCATAGCATTGCAAAACTTTCTCACTTTTCTCTCTATGAAAAAATTATTTTCTTCGACATTTTTATGTAAATTACAGTTTTTCAATTTTAGATCTTGTCTTAACTACAATTTAAAATTATGAATATTTTAAAATGAATATAGTAAAGTTTGTAGTGTATGTTTTAATAGGATGGCCCTTTAGTTTTAGTCCTCCCTCCCAGCAAGTTTTTCTTAGCCTTTAATTTAACATTACTAGATATTGAAACCGTGCTATATTTTATTTTGACAATCAGAAACAAAAATATGGAGTAAAACTCGCCAAGCGCGTTAAAAATTAGAGAATATTTTAAGAACACCAACAAATACTCACAGATTATTTTTCATTTTTAATAGGCTACCTCAGAAATAAAGTTTTCCAGAAGGTAAAATTATTCTTAAAATGAATACGAAACTCAGAAAGATTGCTTTATGCTTAAATCCACAGGGCCCGGTTAAGTAATCGATTATGATAGAGTTCCAATGTTCCTGCCATAGAAATGTTAAACATCTATGGCTCGACCCTTGACGCACCGTTACTTTCTTTGTTCACACCAGCGAAATTCAATGACGCGTCAATTCATGCCTTTCATAATTCCACTATGGCAAATTATACAAAATTGGAAAAATTCATGAAATGCAATTGATTGAAATATTGAAAACTCTGTACAAATGTAAAAATGAGCTTATTGAGAATAATTTTTGTAATCAACTAAGGGCCTTTTTCCATTTTCAGAACTTCATACTGTCAATGCGATGCGGTTGGTTTGTCAGAGTCAATTTTATCTAGTGCTTAACGGTCGAAGTCAGGACCCCTTGGTCCTCGGGTCTTGAGATTTCAGCTCACCTGAACTCATTGTTGCGACGGCACTGGATTTTCTAGAATTTTTTGCAAGGTTTAAAGAGTTAGGGTTGGGGCGTTTGGAGAAAGCGCGAAAAGCGTGTGACTTTGAATTCACATTTACTTTAGAACTTGTGCCGTGCCACATGCTTCTTTCCAAAAATCTTTCTGTTTTAAGATTTAATAGTTAAAATTACTTCAGACCTTCGAGCAAAACTTTCACAATGAAAATTAAAGTGTTATCACGTAATCCAGATAAATATTTACGTGAAACCAAGTTTGACATTCATAAACTCCCAAGGAACTACGATCCAGCCCTTCATCCATTTGAAACTGCACGAGAGTATACAAGAGCTTTGAATGCAGTTAAATTAGAACGAGTTTTCTCAAAACCATTTTTGGGATCCTTGGATGGACATAGGGATGTCATTTCATTGCTCAGAACTCACCCATCTCAACTCTCGTCTCTTTATTCCGGAGCTGCGGATGGAGTGGTAATTAAAACACAAGACACAAATTAATTTATAAATTACCAAGCAGGCAGGCATTATTTTTAACGAACTCCTTTAAATTCCAGATAAAAGAATGGAACATTGCATCCAGGAAATGTGTTCGTACACTCCAAGCTCACAATGGAATCGTGAGAGGAATGACATTTACTCCAGACCGTGAAACCTTTATAACTGTCGGTGATGACAAGACAATTCGGTTTTGGCCTGCGACATCTCCTTCGAACTGGGATCAAACTGAGGAAGACAGAGATGGGACCACCGCTTCGCATAGCATTGTTACAAAAGTAAGCCGATTGGCAACAAATTTAAATTCAATTTGCTTTTATCAGTAACTTATCATTACTTTGGATTTTTGTCTATTCTACAGTTTCTTCTTTACGATGTGAGCAATCATGCCAAGAAATCCTTGTATGCCACTTGTGGGGATGCGTGTATGATTTGGCAGGATGAGCGTACAGATCCTTTGAATAAATATGAATGGGGAGTTGATTCTCTTCACTGTGTTCGATTCAATCAATCTCAACAAAATGTATTGGGTGAGTCATTAGCTAGTTTCAAAAATAAGTCTAATTAGCTGAATTAATTGAAATTGAATCCCCAGTTGAAAATGCATTTTTCAGAGCAGCGAATAATGTAATTGGTTTTACTTTTCAGCTGCCTGTGCAAGTGACCGAAGTGTCATGTTGTATGATATCCGTGGGAATAGTCCAATTCGAAAAGTTGTTCTCACCCTCAAAGCAAATGTGTTGGAGTGGAATCCTATGGAGCCATTTGTTTTCGCAATTGCTAGTGAAGATTACAAGTAAATTAATGCTTAGCCTATTTTTTTGGGAACAGAGTTCTCCAAAGTTTATAATTTTGTGTCTATTTTCAGTTGCTACAGTTTTGACATGAGAAGACTAAAAATCCCACTTAACATTTACAAAGATCATGTCAGTGCTGTGATTGACTTAGATTTTAGTCCGACTGGGAAAGAAATTGTGACTGGAAGCTACGATAAAACCATTCGGATTTTTGAGTTTGATAAGGTCCGAGAAATGTTTACAAAGAAATGGGGCACTGGGTCTTGTCAACATGTTAATTGTCATCTTCAAATTTATTTTTAATTATTTCAGGGACATTCCCGAGAAGTTTATCACACTAAACGGATGCAGAGGCTAACCAATGTCCTTTGGTCAAGGGATAATAAATATATCATTTCCGGATCAGATGAGATGAATATTCGTATTTGGAAAGCAAAGGCTTGGGAGAAACTTGGAGTCGTAAGTTTTATAATGTATAAGTGCATTTCAAATTGCGAATTGCTAACTAATGTTCTTTTTTTTTAAATTCAGACTAAAACACGAGAGCGAGATGCAATTAATTACAATGAAGCCCTCAAGGAGAAGTTTGCTCACTTCCCTCAAGTGAAACGAATCATGCGTCATCGTCACGTTCCAAAACACGTTTACAGTGCAAAACAAGAACATCGAGCCATCCGAGATTCAAAAAAACGAAAGTATGTTTTATTAAATCACGCGTTCGCGTTCATTTATTCAATATTTTCTAAGATTCGTTTTGTTAATTTTTGTACAGGGAAGGAAATCGCCGTTCACATACCAAACCTGGGACTGTACCTTTTGTTGCAGAGAGATCAAAGAGTATTATTTCAGAGATGGAATAAATTTATACGAAATGTCATTGTTATTTTATTGGATCTATTTTATCATCGCGTCCTTGTGAATTTCTGACGAGGTTAGAATAATAAAATTCATAATTTTTGTTTAAATATAATTTATTCTCCACACACAAATTGTAACATTAACCTTAACATTGCTTGCAAAATAATTTGACAAATTATAATCAACTCGAAATAATTAATAGCAAGTCTAAGGCATTGGAAATGTTAACCTATTTGAACTAGAAAGTATTTCTCAATCCAATACCGAGATAGCACCAACTCTAATTTGGCCAAAAACCTAAACATTCCGCTTTTGAAAATATTTGTCGTACATTTATTAAAATTAATTTAATTATGTGTGCAAAATGAACCGACCCTGTCTAAACTATCTATTTCCTACAAAAGTACCATATTATTTTTATCATTTCTTAACAAGAACAATCCATCCAGCGTATTTCTGATTAGTACGTTCAACGTACCTCGTTCTCGTTCTTATTCTGCCTTCATTTATAAATACACCCAAATTAAATGCTAGGGAAATGATCAAAACTTTCACGAGAATCTCTCTGGACTATACTCGTGGTTTTTGAAACTGAAGAATATTGTTGAGATTGATTCAAAGATATATCTGATGGACTTCCTGTCGTTGATGATAAGTGGGGAAATAGGGTGGAACCATTTCGCGTACTCCTTCGAAGTTTTTCAAATTCTTCAAGATCCGAAGATGGAATACGAAAAGAGAAGCCTTGAAAATATTGATGCCTCATTAGCTGATCACATGTCCACCGTTTGGGTGGATCCTTATCCAAACATTTGTAAAGAAAATCAAGGATGTCGCGATTCGTAGATTTTGGCATTTTTGACTCCAGGGGCTCACGGACATCAGGCATGGGGAGTGTGACTCCGGCAAAAAACTCATTCGTCCGAAATATTTGCATGTGACGGGGTAATAGGTCACCCATCGTCTTGCGAATTATGTACAACTGATCCACATCAGACTTCCCTGGCCAAAGGGCTTCTCCTTTGACGAGCTCAGCAAAAACACAGCCTGAAAATTTATTTAAAAAAATTAAAATAATATTAATTTACATTAATTGAAATTCTTACCAATTGCCCAAACATCTACGGGTGGTCCATACTGTGTATCCCCCACAAGCAATTCTGGAGCTCGATACCATCTCGTAGCCACATAGTCTGTATAATGTTCCCCTGGACTCAAGACCCTCGCAAAGCCAAAATCGCACAGTTTGACAACTCCATCCTTTGTAAGCAAAATATTTTCTGGTTTGACATCTCGATGAATGCAATTATGAGAATGACAATATGACAAGGCTTGGACAGTTTGATAAATTATTCGCTTTGTCAGGCCTTCGGGAACACCTTTTGGATGTTTTTCCAACTCATTTAGAACTGTATGATCACAGAATTCAAAGACGAGATGAAGACGCTTTTTTCGTCGAAATACTTCCATCAGATTGATCAAATTTGGATGCTTCAAATTTTTGAGCATTCGAATCTCACGCATTGCAATTTTACGAATTAAGGGATCATCCTCAGACTCGACGAATTTCTTGATTGCGACAAGTTGACCAGTTTCTCGATTTCGACATTTGAATACGACACCATAAGAACCTTCCCCAATTTTACTTAGGCGTTCATAGCGCTCCATTGTCGTTTTAGATGTTGATCGTCTGAAAAAATCAAAAATATTATTTTCATGAGTTCAATATTCAAAATCTAAAAGGTCAATATAACTAGGAAGCAAAATTTCTGGCAGACAAATACATTTTCTAGTGTCGCTACTAAAGTTCAAAATTTCAGAAATTTGTTTTGTACTCAAAGTGAAAAACTTGAAGCATGACACAAACAGAAGTGCTTAAGAATTTCCGACTATGAGTTGAAGTCAAAAAGACTAGACTAATAAAAGATTGAAAAGTTCTTGAGAAGGAAGGAAGTCCGGTATTCGGTATGGCTAATGTCTTACCGCGGAGTGAACCATAACCAATTTTGAACTCCCATTACGCATAATTAATCTCTTTGTTTAATCTTGAATAGTCGGGTGGGTGGAGCAGGGAGAAGCAGAAGCATTCCACCTGATTCTAGAAATTAGTCATTCAGATATTGTATTTTACAAGCTAGACTACAGGTTAGTAAGAACTATCAAGTTAGTTAATTAAATTTTAATAAGGGTCTACTAGTCAACCTTTAAATCCTATTACTGTATATGAATTCGTATGAAAAAGTCTTATAAACCCAACCGAATTGACGATTTCTGGATTTGATTGGACAGCATTGAATTGAGTACTGATCAAACTTTTTTATCTAATGTAATTTTGTCAAATTCACAGTCTCAGCAAGCGACAAACACGAGACGAATATTCATGGAATTGACGAAAGACTAAATCTGTACCATTGCAAATTGAAACTTCGTGACTAATACCTGGATCTCTCTGTCGATTTCGGTTCTTCCGAATCTTCAATCTCAAAGCTTTATGTGATCCAAAATTTGGTCACGAATTTGTTACTGACTTAAACATTCAATCGCATTTCGAATCAAAACTTTTATATTCGTGCCATTGTCATTTCTGTTGTCGTCAGAGATACGGCCTGCTAACAACTTCCACTTAAATCCACAAACACACTCTCCACAATAACAACTTTGTGGACAAAGAGTTTAGAAAGCAGTAGTTAATGTTTATTTTGGAGTGGTTATTTATGCTAACCAAATTAACCAAATTATGGCGTTTATTGGGAGGAATAATATAATGTGAATGTGGAAATGTTTACTTCTACTCATGGGATTTTGGCCACTTGACATGGCTTAACTTGTGTTTTGACATTTGTGTTGCCAGGGGAACGCTACGAATTTATGAACGCCGAATTGTCGAATGCGCGTACCAGTCAGGGACGAATGATGGACATATTGATTTAGTCATACAATTTTTCACACACCGCACCGTCGCCCTATTCGCAACCTTGGGCAAATAAATGGCAAAGTATAGCAAGACAGGCCCAGCTGAGCTGATTGCAAAGGCGACAAGAAATATGAACTTTTACCTTATTCAAGTTGGCTAGACCACACCGCGTGGAAATATTTTTTAATTGCAAATTCTAATAAAAATGCATTGAATTGCTCTCTTGGAGATGCTATCAGCTCATATTGATCTTCATCGTATTTTAGATTACTCAGTCTAAAAATAAAGCCAAGTCATTCGGACCGGATTCGCGTGTACGATTTTTTGCTTAATCCTGGACTCTGCTAAAAAGGTCGGAATAGTTTGTCCAGACGCGATGTAAAGCATAAGTCTTGACACGCTTACACGTGTTGATAGATTTTACCACGAATGGACATGCCGCCTCCGCAAAATATTATATTTTAGGCATTCTCTGGTCTGGTACACTTAAGCCTGAGCCGGCTTACCTAGAAGTTACCGTTAACCCTAGTCGTGCCATTATTCTTGTAATAACTATTATGATGGAAAATATTGCTGAGTCGAAGTACATATCCGGTGGTGGCGTCATATTCAGTAATTCTCGTGTGTCAAAGCACGCCTCGCAGATGGCTAAACTGTAAAATTATTTATTTCTAGAATATCCATTTCTTTTTGTCTTTTTTGCCTGAATTGTTTAAGACAGTAAATTCAGATATGTAGTAAAACAGAAATAATTATTTGATCATAGCTTACAAATCTCCTTATCGCTGTATTTTGCTCTACAATTTTTGTAATCCTTGACTTGTGATACAAAATTAACAAGGAATGTTCTGCAATTTTTCATATGGAGCTTTCGTGTTGTCAAAAACCTGACTTTGCCATCTCCAAATAAAATATTCAAATCCTTACATGTTACAAGCATCAACTCTTCCTAGGAATTTTAACCTATTCATAATTCAAGCCAATCGATCTAAGACAACGGAATGGGGAAGTATGTTGAGGTAGGGAAAGTTAGTCAGACCGACCGAAGCCTTACCGGAAAAAATTAAAAATGTTTCCTATAGCTTATGATACGATATTATAATTCTGCTTTCTGATCGTATTGCGATCCTTCTCTTGATTTAAGAAGCATGGAAAATTTCTGTCTACGAGGAAATTGTTGGCGAATATAATTTCCGGAAATTTGCTAATCTACTATTCAACTCGAGGTTCTATTTGTAGGGGCAAACGCAGTTTCAGCCAATTATATTGTTTACAGTTCAAAATTTCATGGCCATTTTGCAAAAACTATTTATCGAGTACCCAATTGCCTGATTCTTGTATTGCTTAAGAAGGTAATAAATTGATATTTATTCTTACCGAGGCTGTTGCAAACGTAAAGGTCCGTCTTCAAAAAGACCCCTCACTGCAAAAATGAGATTCGATGCTCTCAGCATTAGAAATAATTTCGAATCCGCATGTGATTCCCATGCCTTAATAATTTAATACGAAAGTAATTAGGAACTCCAGACTGAGAGTAAGAAATCAAAATATCACGTTCACATGTATTCCGGCACTGCGACTGCCATACAATTTTATTCAAATTTTATAAATATACTTTGCTAATAGTATTCCAATAAAAGCCAAAGTATTTCTCAGAAATGCAACTCGACCTCTGCCAAGAGCGCCGGGTTGAAGACTGGGAGTGACAAGGAGATACCTGGCAGGTTTATTGCTGGACATTGCATTGCATTACGCCAAATTCATGTGGACAGCACGACATGTCAGTCAATGCCAAGCCAAAAGGCTTGACTAAATATTTAAACTCTATTGCCATTGCCATTCTTTCCTTTCCCTTCATCTCTCCTTGGGTGTTTTATGTTTGAAGAGTGGTGAAACTCAATTTCCCGGAGACTAATCATTTCTCTCGGACTTTCTTTGCCTTTTAATTCATAGCACAGTGAGTTAAACCGACAAAGGTTCACATAATGGGCTGCCCTATAAATAATAAATTTTTGGTCGGTCTATGTCGAGTTCGCTGGATGAAATCATTATAGTTTTAGGCCTAACAGGTCATGATTGAGGAAAATAGGACCTTACCTTTCCAAATGTTTTTATCTTGAGGCCATGTGTGTATAATTTACTCAGATTTCCAGTTGTGAGACCAAATAGTCACAATTGAAGGACTTTGACGGATTGGGATGGATTGAGAAATGCAGGGTGTCATCATGCAATCATTCCAGTCATTTGTGCACTAATCATAGCTCCACGTGTAGAAATTTTAATGAAGAGGTGATAACGAGTCAACTTGACGAATAAAAACAAAAATAAAAGCAGCAGAAGCTTAATATTGTGTTACGTTTATTTTTTATCTTTTCTTTATTATATCATTAGCGCTTAGAATGTAATTCCTTCATATTCTTATTTTTAGTCAAAATTCAAAGAAGGTAAAGGTTCTGTATTTTCTAGATAAATTTATTGTCTACCTCTTAAGGTAATGAGACAGCTCAGAAGTATACGCATAAAATATTTGAGTCATGAGGACTACCAATGATTTTAAAAATAAACCGATTAAACCAATTCAAATCATTACTAGAATTCATATCATTTTCTAGGACAATAAAAGTTATGGCTTCTGGTCATGGATAGATAATAACAATGCCCGTCCTGAATCCGACTCCGAGTGTCTCTCGGATTTTCATTTCCATTCGAAAAAAGAGAACGAGAACTGACCTAATGGGCTGCCCTGTAAATTATGAATTTAGGTCTAACCTCGACTCAGCTAAATGATATTATTACATTTTTAAGACATTCAGCTATGCAGGCCAAAACGTGCCAAAAATACGACCAACCATTTCGTGTGGATAGATTTTCATCAGTTTCGACAGCATGCAGTCAAAAACTGAAGGACATTGAAATATTGGGTTATGAATTGCATGACAATTCCTTCCATGGTCCCCGTCATTAGTGCAACAATAATAGGTCTACGTATGAATGCTTTAGTGAAGAAGTGAAAGAAATTGATTGTGAGAAAATGGGAATAATTGAACCGGACTAAATATACGTTCTTTCTCTGTTGAATGAAAAATATTCCCGTCTCATTAGCTGGAAATGCAGCCCAGGTCTCAGGAAGGAATTTTCTTCGATTTAATAGACAGCCTTATAGTTCAAAAATTCATCACCATTAGGTAGAAAGTAGGAACAAATCATCATTATTGATATACTATATACTATATACTTTATAGTATTTTATTGTGCGGAAGCCCGAAACATCAGGCACACTTTTCTTATTCCACATAAACACGCTTCGTTTTGTTGTGCTTTCTTTTCTGAAAGTAAATTATTATTCGACATGACCAAGGGCCTTTATTAATATTAATATAGGAATTGGAATTGGTAATCATAATGGTATGGGTAAGATAAGCATTAAAGGAAAGGCGCATTTACATTTACTCGTTTTATTTATGCAATATTGATATGGGTGTTCCAGTAGACGAAACTTTCTCCTCAGCGTTAGCGTTGCTTGTCTAGGCTCAAGAGCAACAACTACTCTAAAATTCCTTCCACATTTTGTTCGTGGTCGTACGTAGACAAAGTAATGGCCAAATCCTTGTTTGTACATTTAACGTTCGTAAAAATAATCCATATTTTATGCTTACGTTTTACTTACATCAGGCGGATTGGGCATTTGGTTTGGTCACTGTTTTATAGATTGAACTTTTCGGAGGAACCACTACACGATGCGTGACCAAGGCAAGGTTTCACATTCAATTCAACGATCTGAATGCTTTTTCCTGTTCGGTTCGATTGAACTTCATGGCCACGGCCACGGTCACCAGTTTTCTTCCCGTTAGGATAATTTGAAAGCAAGTGAAATGTGAAATAGGAAATATCGTGCCGAATGAACAAAGCGGAAGTGCAGTAATGGAGAGTAAAACTATCGTTCACTTAATAGGCACGAGCGAAATGCACTGAAAAAATTAATTAAACCAACACGAGTTGAATAGGGCAACCAAAAACTTGGTTTTTTTGCTCAACTCTAAATGAGAAATAATTTGATTAATTAGTCTGATCATTGCAATTCCCATGTATGCCAAGCCATATGATTATTAGAACAATTTGCCTATATTTCTTTGTTCAACAATTTGTCAGCACTGTGTAAATATTTGAATTTAATGCTTTCCTATATATTTAATTTACCTAGATTATTTCGACATTCCCCATTTCTGTATTACCCAGTCTTGACCTTTCGACCTTAGCCAATAAGGCTAGGCTAGGTTCACTTTTGGCATACTTTGATCATATCAGTCCTTTCTGTTTGTACCGTATTATTGGATAATTCAAAAACTTTTGTATCGCTTGTGTCGGAAAATCTATAATATAGGAAGATTATCTATAGTTTAGTATTTCTAATGCCTGCAATGTTAAAGCCCTTCGATTACCATTAGACCGATTGTATGAATTTAACATTACCATAACCCGAATTCATGAATGCTTGTCTAAATCAATACAGTACAATGCCATGATCAATAATATAATTCCTTGGCTTTCCCTCACCAATAATTCAATCCACATTTCTGTATTTGAGTGTGAAGGAATTGAATTTACCAATTAAAAATTGATGAACTTTGAAACCTGCTTTAATTTTAAAATTCAGCAAACATTTCAAGTTGGCTCAAGAAACGCTCCAGCCCAACTTTTCTGTAATATGATGAACGTTCATCGATTTATTGTTTGTTTTGCTTCTATCTCTGTGAGCGACTTTTTCATTAGACATATTTGATGATATCATGGCAGGATGTC
>WJEZ01000872.1:0-21991 GCA_009869925.1 Thalassaphorura encarpata
GAAGATATGCAAATAAATATTTTTCCTGGAAAAATGTCTCTGGACAATGTTCGTGCACGAAATAGGTCAGCACGTGGGAATGACGTGCAAATTTTAACAAAGTGCAAGGTGCCTTTGACATTTTGAAGTTCCAATGATGTGGATACCTTACCAGGGAGGAATGTTTAATTAATTTCATTTCCGTATCCTTGTGCAAGCAAATCAAAGTTTTCTAACTAGGTGAGAAATTCAAGGTCCTTTCTTTTATTAAATCGTACACGGTTCCTTTTATAATTAATTGCATTGGATGACGCAAATGACATTGACACAATTCCAATCTCATTGTGTCATGAAAAGTTGCTCTGCTTACTTTTGAACAAGACGAGAATTGCACTCAGAGATTCGATGGAGCGAATCCTACAAACTTTCTCTTCCTTTTTTGTTTGCTCGACTTCCAAGGGCGAAAAAATCTATTTATATTTTCTCACGGATAAAATCAGCAATATTTCCCTTGTCGTTAGAGTAGAAAACTTGTTAATAAACTGGGGACTAGCATTCATGGGTGAAGAAAGCAAGAGGCATTAGTGCTGACTAAGTAAGTACAAGTAGAAGAAAGAGTCCTCCAAACGAAGGAGCCAAGCATTTGTCCAGAGGAAAAGAAGTACGGGGGGAAAGAAATTTATAGGCAATCTTTCAATATCTCACCGAAAAGGAGTCAAGGAAATAAAGCGCAGAAATACTTGGTTCTGGTTCTGGTTGGCAAGGAAGGTAGCGGAACGGCGGAAAAGAAGACGAAGAAGAAGGAAAATGAAACCAAAGCAGCTTTTGCAATAAACGGACGACAGAGCCAAGGAGAAAGTAGGAAGAGGAAGGAATAGATTCTCAAATGCCTAAATTCTGGTCCATGGACCAAATTCACAAGACCGAATCTTCTCCATACACGTACTACCACTACGTACGGAAAATGGACTTTGAACGTTTTGTCATAATAAATAACCAGTTGGACGATAAAAGTTCCTTATGAATGACACTTTAAATATAAGGTTTCCTTTGTTATCCTTTGCAGACAGAGATTCACGACCTTGCTTAGGATATAACCGTCCATTCATACACAGCACAGCAGCAGGAGCTAGGACGCCTTTATCCATTGTCCCCTTTTGAGTGGAAAGTTATCCTCAAATACTAGGACACAACTCCACACAATCCCTGTTTTGTACTTTCACCACTATTACTATCAAAACTCAGGAACAAACTACTGAAAACTAAAAACATTTCATCATTCAAAGCCATCGAAATTTGAAATTTAGGGCAATTCACTTCGCTAGTTTCCTATTTCCTCTCTATAAGTAACAATTGACAATGACAAAATAAGTTTATATATTTCCTATACAATATCCTATACTAAATGTATAGTTGAAAATTTGTATTACATTACATGATTATTATTTGCTTTGAAATTAAAAAGCGTAATTCATTGCTTAACTATTGAGTCTTGTCGGATCATTTAAGAAAAGCTAAAGCCAAGACTCGTAACTCTTTCCATTTCATTTTCCTTCCTTCATTTGTAGAAAACTACAGCCAGCCAGTCGTCTTGAGCAGTTTCCATTTGAAGATGTGTTTCTAAGATATGCAAATTACGTGAGTTCGGAACACAAGTTGGCTTGGCATCTTTTCTCCAAGTTGGAAGCCCATCCAATGCCATGAATACAGGAGCTATGCTCCGCAACGCAACGCCCTAGTTTCCTTTCCTACAGCAGCAGACGAGTTTTATTTGCATGCGAATAGGACAGAAGATTTTGAATGAAGGAAAGGAAGAGGAAAGGAAAGTCTTCGTCAAGTTAGCCATGGCCAAAGAAGAAGAAGGTACAATAAAGGAGAGAGAATTAAAGGGAAAGCAATGGTGCATAATGATGCAGAAAGAAAGGCATTTGAGGTCGATGAAATTTCACCTATTTTCTCATTTCTTCTTCCTTTTCAAAGGAAACGTCTTTTTGGACTGACTAGAACTAGAGTGAGTTGGACGAGTGGGGCTGCTTTCACTCTGACTGACTGTGTATTCCCATTCTTATTATTAAGACGCTATGCTAAGGCGGAAGGACTTGACTGGATTATATAATATAATTCAATGGAAGGAAAGGAAGTCGTCGTCCTAGCTTTAGCTTTAGCTCCAACTCTGTGTGTATTTATTCACAACCTCATTTCGTGGTTGTCTCATTCTCTGCTTTCAAAACAAATTGGGATTTCATTACATTATGAAGAAGAGAAGCTGGAGCTAGGAGGAAGGATGCGCTAGTACTTAAACACAATTTTATTCCTTGGATCTAATGTCTTTCCTTCCAAACATAAACTTTCCTAAGGGTCTACTTTGTGTCTGTGTGTCCAGTCCTCAGAGACCATTTGACTGGATTACCCAGCATTGTTTTTACATCTCTACTCTTACATAAAATCCATGCTTCGTTGTGTGCTCACTTACTCGGATAAAATTGAGTCATGGATCTGTACTACTACTGGCTACGTACGTATGAATTCACCGGTGCGAATGCATTTGAAATTCAATTTTCCTCTTCTTGGCTCAGAATTTAACCCCTTCGTCAAGGGAAATCATAAAGTTGGACAAGGAAGTGACCACAAACTATCATGTTTCTTGCATGGGGATTACTTCCTGTGTCATTTAATCAAAAAGCGGAATCGGAAATGAATGATGCGTTGCTTTTAATGTGGTAAGGAATTCTAACCTGAAAATGATTCCCACTCCACGGAATTAGTTACTTTATGAAAAACTCGTTCCATTAAGCAGAGCCAAATCCAGCCAGTCAGTCAGTCACATCGCATCACATCATTTCTTTTTCCTTCCTCGTTTGCTTTGCCTTTGCCCATATCATATCTTGAAACTTCTTCTCTTACTTACCCAAAGCCAAAACTAGAAGAACTACAAGATCCAGATTCCATCGGTCGTGAGAAAGTAAATTGTGTGATTTAGAGATGAAGAGCGAGGTCGGTCTGTACGGTGGAAGTGGAAGGAGCGATGGAATGATTACAGGATGAGAAAATTGACACGGACAAATGATGCTTTCGCAAACCCTTCTAAAGTTGGAGTCAGGAAATTCATTTTAGTCACTTAGATAAATATTACGACCTCATGGTGCTGCTCTACATTGGCATTGGCACACGGCTCTTCCCTTCACTTACATATAAAATGATAGAAACCAGGAGCAAAATTTCATGAAAATGATCGAGAACATGATTTTCCAGACTTTTCCTCACTTGTGAAGGAGTAGATGATATTTCATTTCATGGAAGCATCAAAAAGTCACGACGCCCCACTCACTACTTTATTCATGTCTCTAATTTGAGTTTTTACGATGAACAAAGCCAAAGCGTAAAGCTTCCCAGTCGGCACTTGCATGCTCAAGTCATAATTGAATGAGGCAATTCGAATCTCTCATCTCCTCATCAAAATTTGAATATTTCATTTCATAAGTCCATTCAGTGAATGAGTTTTCGGGTTGGTGAGTAATTAATGCACATAGCTATTCAAATATCCACATGTCCAAGTTATGGGGTCATAACACATAGAACACAGGAAGTTTTTCCTATACAACTCCTGTGGTTTTTGGACGAGGAGAAAGTTTGACCTTTGTAGGATGCAAACGTGCTTGTAGAGTAGTTTCGGTCATGTCCGTTCACCCGTCGCTCGGTCCGTCCATCATGTCCAAAGTCTCCCACATCTTCACTCTGACGCACTTTGACAGTCCCACTTCAAAGTAATGAGACGAGAGTCTTCTTGGCCCAACTTCACCGGCTTGACAGTTGTCAAGTGAGTTGACAAAGTGAAAGCATTTTATTATCTACCTTCTCATTCCATTGGTGAAATTGCTTTAGTGTATACTGCAGCAGTATACCTGACGCCGGCATTTTACCTGGGCTCTGATAATGCAGAAATACCTTCAGCTACGCTCAACGCACTGGCACTAGCACTCTGAAAAGTAAAATGTTGAGTAAACTCTGTTGGGCAGGCACATGCAGACCAGAATCAACGTTATTTCCGATGTGGCTGTGGCAACTCGACAATTTCTCATTTCCTGTCTGCCACTGCCATTCCCTTGCCTTGCCTTGCATTGGACAGAACCAAGAGAAAGCCAGTGGGCAAACAGGAGTAGGAGAGAGTTGAGTTTGCGAAAACTTGACACGGAAAACATGTCGGATCGTATTTAAAAGATGGAAATGACACTTGTCTACCTTCAAAGTCATGTAATGCAGGAAGAGGAAAAGCATGAGTGAAAGTCCAACGCACTCACAGGAAATTTATTCATTACAAAGGAACCAATTTCTTGACACTTATTCTATTCTTTGGCTTGAATTTCTAGTTTGAAATTATAATGGTACTGGTCACACGTTCCAATTTCATTTGATATCATAAGGAGGCAGACAGGTTGACTGAATAAATTAAGTTGAGTTGAGTCTGCAGGTTATTCACCTTTCTAGAAATAAAATAAAATTATTCTTTCCAAAGTCAAATGCAAAACAAGTCAGTTCTTCTCAAAAAATGTTTACTATAATGTACGAAGTCTGGGAGTCAAAAACAATTTTCTCGTGTAGAATTTTTGACAGGAAGGAGAAGTAGGAGAGAAGAGAGGTGATGAAAGACATGAATAATGATAGGATCAAAATAAAACCCATTGCTTGACAAATCAGTAACACTCTTGGTATTTTGAAGTCTTGTGGTCGTCTCCTCCTTCATCGTCGTCTTCCTCGTCCTCGTAATTCTCACTTATGACAAATGTCTTATAGTGTCTTCTCCACTTTGTCGTGCCAGAAACCCCAAAATATATTACATCCTTTTCCTTGCTCCCCGATTTAGGAAATAGGGAGCCAGAGCCAGGCCAGACATCAAGGGCTGTCTTGACTCAACTTCCTCTTCCTCAAATTTTTATCCACAGATAAGCACAGATGTGATGTACTTCGTGGCTAAGGCCAAGCGAGGTATTTGGTCCTCACGATGAGTTATTTAAAAATGTTTTAACTATATCTCATGGCAAAATCAAAAGGTGTCAACCATGTGTGATGAACAAACAAAAATATAATTATTCATGGGCTCTGCTCATCCATGTCAGCACTTTTGATTTAGCAGAGAGAGAGGTAGGGGCTGATAGATTAGCGCACAAACTATGTAAGAAAGTTCAAGTCGAAACAAAAATTCAAACATTATAATTAAACAAATAGATTAGAATTATTTATGTGAAAATTTATTGACGAAATTTTCTATAAATTCGGAAGACAAGAGTTAAAAATCAGAAGAGATTACAAAGAAATGCTTAATAAATAATTAGTTAGCAATATGCTTGGCAGTTGGCAATACCAGTACATGTACTTGCCAATTTGAGAGCAAAAATGGCCCAAAATATTGTTTTTTTAAAGAATATATTGACGAAATTTTCTATAAATTCGGAAGACAAGAGTTAAAAATCAGAAAAGATTACAAAGAACTGCTTAATAAATAATTAGTTAGTAATATGCTTGGCAGTTGGCAATACCAGAACATGTACTTGCCAATTTGAGAGCAAAACTGGCTCAAAATATTGTTTTTTTAAGTCCACGTGCAAAAAAAAACTAATTTATTAGCAAATGCGTGCTTTCTGTATAACACTAAAAGTTTGCAGAGATAGCTAAATGTCCACGTGGTTTGCTACTAGAAGTTTAAAATGAATTTACCTACCGTTACAAGATTATGCTTTGAATGCATGCATTAAACCCATGTTTAATTAGTTTGCATTTCACTAGTCTAAAAGTTCTATTTACAAAATGGGCGAAATCTGACCAGATAAAAGATAAATAGAAAAATATAGATAAAAATATTAAAAACGAGGAAACGATTAAGAAAAGAGAATGATGTCATAATCATTACGTATATCATTACGTACGAGTTATCACTACGTTTACTACGAATTTCATGAACGGGTATTAAAATGGTGAAAGACCTGGGTTTTCATTTCCGGGGTCACTAGTAAATTCCTTACCATTCAGAATCATAGGCCATAGCGATACGCCTATTCATGCTATACCATCAAATCTTTTCTTATATTTTCACAACCATTGGTCCGATTTTGGAATTTCAAACAGTGACGGAATCATAAAAAATAGTCGGATATTAGACGCGTGTATTTGGTCATGGATTATATCGAATTAACCGTTAATTAATTAATGTAAAACAACATCCTTAGTTTGAATATTTACACAATTAATATAATAAACACTTCATAAAACTAAGTGTCTCAATCGGACCATTGAATAAAACATCCGTGAATACGAAATGTATCCGTCCGGTGTAAAGGTCAAAGGAACATTAAATAATTTAGAGTATTTTTTACATTATTTTGCCTGAAAGTGTCGAATTCGGTACATTTCAGTATCTGTAAGTACTAAAAAAGCATATACCACAGTCATACAGTTCACAACACAAATCGACCTTGTCTTGTCCATACTTTGCTTGCCTTCAATAAATTATTTTCGTATCGTCATGTAAATGCATTACTTTGCATTGCAATCTCAACATTTCATCTTAATCCTCAAAGCCGACCAAGCAATAAAAAACTAGTCCCAGTCCAATAGTCCACACCACACTCCACACTAGGGCATTAGCGACGCGCATTAATAGCGGCGCGCATTAGTGTGCATTAGCCATGCGTACTTATGATTAAAGCACTGCAGTTTTAAAAATAGGATCTGGTTGCGTCTTGCTTGCTTTTGCCTGCCACAATAATTTAACTACGACGACATATCAACTCTAACAAAATCATATAAAATCCTTCTGTAATTACGAATATGGCTTAATAAAGACTAAAATTTACAAAAATATGAAAGTTAAGCATTTAATCCATCATCCATGAGAATTCATCGGGATATTTGCAAAACAAGCATGCAACTACTTTCGCTTGGGCTAGACAAGAGGGTCTTTTTGGCTGGTATATCTCACTAGTCCCGCATGGTCTAGTGGTTAGGATTTCTGACTCTCACTCAGGAGGCCCGGGTTCGATTCCCGGTGCGGGAATAGCTTTTTGCAACTTTTACTAATGTATATTTTGCATTTCTGGTGCGGGAAATACTTTTTCAAGCTTTTACAAGCTTATATTTTATACACAAGTTCTTATTTGTATTGTACTTGCGTGCATAACTTATACAAAGCGCTCTTAAAGTTATTTCATTTTATTTTGATCTAATTTTTAGTTACTCTAGAAGAATTGGAACCCTTTGAAAATGATAAGTGGAAAATTGGGACGCTTTACAGCAGAAAAGTAGACTTTAAAAATGTTTTGAGTTTAATGACGAAATCAAAATGTGTCAACCTTGTGTGACGAATAAACAAAAATATAATTACTCACGGGCTGGGCTGTGTGCTCATTCATAACAGCGCTTTTGACTATTAGAAAAAAAGTGTTAATAGATTAGAGCATATAGATGAAAAAAATTCATGTCAAAACAGATTTGTTCATCCAAAACTTGGTGCCAAGATTTTGAGTCTAAATTCCAATTTCTGGGTTTTCCAAAAAGTCATCCGTTGATCCTATAATTAAACAAATAGCCGGCCCGTGCCAAAAAAGTATGAAATCGCCAACTATTCTGTAGTGTACGGGTTAGCGAATCCAAAATTGAGACGAGACGAGGACACATTGACTCTTTAAGAGTGAAATAATACCCGGGCCATGACACAAAAAAAACAGGCCATGCCAGTGCCAGCCAGGCCAGGGAGCATGGAGACGAGAGAGAGAGAGTAAGAAAAAAACACTTGGTTCTATCCTATGTTGATTTTAACGTATGAGTTTAGCTGTAAGTACCCCATTTGTAGAGCAATTGTATCTTCCTTTCCTTCTCTAGATTCTCTCAATCGTATTTTCTCCTACGAGCAGTAAAAAAAGCTTGGGAGTATAATTCCTCCTATCCAAACTTCCATTTCCCCTGTTCTCAGTATCATTATTTCAATATCATTTGGGATCTCAGATGGAAAAAAAGAAAGGAACCGGAGGATGAGGGGAAAATCGTACGTAGCCTAGCCTAGACAAGCCCAAGCCAAAGGAAAAAAGTTTTTCAATCGAAATCAGCTCGTTCACAGTTTCCAAATCAGTTTCACACGAGAATTCGATTTTCTCAACAACAGCAATGCACCAAGCAAGGAACAGAGCAGAACAGAAAAAATTGTATTATGTTTGTATATGCAAGTAAGTATGGAGGATCTGAGGATCCAAGGCAGAAAAATCCATGGCATCATCATCCTTCAGATCAATACACTCGACTACAAGTATATTTATCCTCATGGCATGGCGTGGCATGACATGGACAAGTTGCAGGAGGAGAAAGTAGATTGCCAATTTCTGCTCTCAAATTCAAAAATTGGGAATTTATTTACAAAATCAGTAAACTCTTCGACCTCTCATTTTTCCAGAGTCAAAGGAACAAGCCAAGTCGTAGCTATGATAGGATCAGGATGCAAATGAATAGATACTGCGGTTTTGCCTGCTTACTACTAAAAATATTCTACATTGATTGCACTGGTTTCGCCACTGTACCCCTTATAAGAGCCGATATGCACATGCACGTACCAATACAAAATCTGGAAGACCATTTCAGTCAACACACTTGAACTTTTCTTTGTATATGCTCAGTTTAGTTTAATTTTATAAGAGAAAAGCTAAACTGAGTAGTGCTCTTCCTTTTGACTTTCCCGTGGTCGTCATACGTAGTAGTAAATTCGGACCTACTTTAATTTAATAAAGACTGAACTTTTTTCTCCCTACTACTACGACTTTCACTTGGACAAAACTTTTCCAGGCTTTGGTTTGGCTTGACTCGGGCTTGGCACTGGCTTTAACCAATTTGGTCTTTACGCGTAACTTGAAGCAACAGCCCCAAACCACAATATGTAATTTTACATGTTTAACCTTCGTTTCACGTACGCACATAATATTTTCAAACGAGAATTTATTATTACAAAGAAATCTGAATTGAGTTCCCCTCCCTCCTGCTGCAACATGTTTACGTCCATCAGAAAAGTTTGTCGTCGTTGATTTTTCTGAATTAAGTTTCACATCTGTTATTTGGCTAAACTTTTGAATGAAAAATTATTCTCATATTCATTCAGGGGCGACGACGGTGATGCTGAAAAAGTTTAGTTGTGGTTGGAGCCAGTTTATTTTGAAAATTCTAATTTATAAATTTACATTTACACGCTAAGACATGACGTGAATAAAATCAACCTGAACCAATTTATTTGAAAGTTCGATTTTTTATATTTATAAAAGTAAGTGCAGTTAAATTTGTTCTGGTTTAGTCGGTGGATTTCATAGATAAACGGATCTAAAATAAAATGTCCCATCTCAATAGTTCTTTGTATCAAATTCTAGAAAGTCGAGCGAAGAGAACGAGTTAAAGTTTAAAATAGAATTGAAGAAGAATGTGTAATCAAACTTTTATTCCGGTCCATTTCATTTGCAGGAAGTAATATAACAAGCAATTTTACAACCAAGTCCAAGTCCAAGTCCTCCTTTCTGCTTTTGAGAAGTGTGTAGTTCAAAGTTTGGACATTCTTGTTGAGGAAAAGACGAATATTACTCGTAGTCTTGGTCCTTTTCCCCAACTGACTTGCAATTTCACTATTTGAACAAAGTTTACGCCTCGTTTGTCCTCAGGATTCTCTTTCTCCCTCTTTTGTTTTGAAGAGGTCAGAGTCGTAGGAAGGGGAGAGCTCAGCTAGCCAAAACTTGCAATCTCCTCAAAAGTGACAATTGCGGTCGATATTAGAGTTGAAACTCGTCGAAGTGGAATTACACTGTAAAACCTCCACTTGAGCGGATTGAGGTCGATCTCAAACCAACTTACTACTACTACTACCTCCTTTCCCTTCAAACTTTAACTTTCCTTGCCTTAGCCTTGCCTTGCCATGCCATGTTTTCATACATACGGCAGGCCATGGCCATGCTACGGAGAAACTAATATGGTCCTCTGAGCTAAGAGTAAGAGTGAAGGAAAATAGGGAAAATAGCAGTAGTTTCTTGTGCCCAAAGACCAATAACTTACTACTACTACTGCCGGGATCCTCTTGGGAAAGGAGATTAAATCGATTCTCCCATGTTTAAGCAAATATAAAAGAACTCGTATTTGTGCATATGCTCGAGGAGGGCAAGCTGGGACAGGGAGACAAAGTTATTAACTTCAAAGTACGTACGTATGGTGTGTGCCTTATGACTTTATACTTTATGAATTCAAATCTAATTCAATCCTTAAACTCAAGCTAAAAGGAAAAAATACTTGAATCCTGGCTTTTTTCATACATATACTATTAAAAATTAAAATTTGGTAAAAACAATGAATTGTACGAGATTTTGCTAATTTTTCATGGACTGAGTAGCTAGCTGGCTGTAGTAATTTTATTTGAAATGAGCGTGAGAGCGAACCGTAGCCGGTTTTCGGTTCCAATTCCAACCCGGTCTGGTCTGACGCCTTCGCATTCGCATGTGTGTTCATGGGACTGAAGAAAGTAGATTAGCGATTTCCTCTCTCACTCTCTCCGCTCGCTCCCAAGTCTTTCACTCAATTGTCACAATGGGGTGATTAGATGAAGTTTAAATTGTGTGCTAACGTTGTAACGATTCCATTTCTCCACAATATACGTACATGTACTCGCTCCAGCATTATACTACGTACACTACTCGCACTCGGCTCAATGCCTTACGTACACATAGAACCTAGGCTATGTACCCAGAGCCACTCAACCATTTGAACGGAACAGAATGATTGAGCAATGCCTTTCCCTGGCTTTGCTTTCACTGTACTTTTTTGGGTTTTGTATTCCCCGGTAGTGCTGTATGCTGCTGCTGTATCCATCCTAGCTCAACTAGAGCTCAGATCCCAGCCCTATTATTGAATCCCAAATTCACTTTGAACTAGAGAATACAAACTGAGTCCCAACTGCAATTTCTTCCCGCTCTGAATTCCTGGCTTTCAGCAAAATTGGAAACCATGTACAAGAGTACAATGTGGGTATACGTGCGTTTGAACAAGACAAGACAAGGCGTAATCCAGGCTCCCTGATCGGAAGTTTAACATTGTCAAGAATACCTTACTACCCTAGCCGTACTACTACAATACAATGCAATTCAAAAACTTGGTTGGAAAAAATTAACCAATTTTTTATTCATATGCTCAAAAATCGCTGACTTGGAGAAGTTGAACATAAAAATCTGAGAAAGTCAGACGAGCTAGAGCTCGTAGTACTCGTCATATTCATGGTCATGTAGAATGGGATTACATTTTAATAATTCTAGGGCAGAATAAAAAGCAAAAGCATCTAGAATTCTGCAGCAGAGAGAAGGAAGGAAGGAAAAATTCGTATATAAATTCAGGAAGGCCGACGACCGGCTGAGCTGAAGCTGAGTTTGCTGATTTCCGGATTGTTTTGAAATACCCGCTCAGCGTATGGCCTACATTTTATTTTGGAGCGGGAGAGTTTGTAGTATTGTAAAGGGAAGGACGATGATGATGACGCACGGACGGACGAACCAATGAAATGAAGAGAAAGTAAACTCTAAATTGGCTTGACTAAGCTAAAGGGTAGCTCCCTTTTTCCAAATCGTTACACAGATGCTTAAATTGGTGTGCATAATGTTCCCTCCGTCCGTGACATTCTCCATCCTTGTCTTTTCCAAAACCCGATAAACTTACTCTATACAAACTTTGAAACATTTCCTTATAGCCGCAGCAGCAATTGCATAGTCAAGCAGTTTGGACTCAGTTTTTTTCCACAAAATAAAAATAACAAGATGGAAGTCTTTCTTCATGCCAAACTAAATTTAACAATACAGCAGAGCATTTGTATTTGAATTCATGGAAGCCCTAGCCTAGCCTAGCGCTCCCGCATTTACACATACACATACCCATTAGTTTGGCTTTCTCTTTTTTGGAACAAAGGAGCAGGACACATTCAAAATTAAATCTTGAGGGCCAAAAAGTTGCTCAAAAGTTTTTTTTCCTTTACTAAATGTTAAAAGTTGTTCGAGGAACTGAACTACTACTAGGCTGCGCTGAGAAAAACCCCAATTTTGAATTTTACTTTGGCTGGCTGACATGTTACAAGCATGAGTGGAACTAAGTAGTTGGGTCTAGCAGCCAGTACAGTTGAATTCTGGTTGATTAGCCTCAATTCATGGAATAGTCGTACTCGTACATAGTTGGTCTACGACAGAAGTAGGAAGGCAGTGATTTGTGTAAACTTCCCAAGCAGCAGCAGCAGCAGCAATCGTATGGTTCTGTTAGTCACAAGACTTAAGGATCTGCCGATCTGAAGGAAAATGGAAGTATGTACGAGTACGAGTACGTATGCAAGGAAAAGCCTCAGACTCAATCTCTAAATTAATGAAAGAAAGTTAGGAAGAGAAAACCTCAAGGAAGAAGGGGAAGTATGTACGCAAGTCCTCGTAAGCTATGCAATTTTCCTTTAACCAAAGCTTTTCCCAAGATCATTTTATTGAGAGACTGATGAATGAGCAGCAGGGTATCCAGTGCAGCTGCAGCTGCCTGCAAAGTTGAGCCTTAGCAGACCCTTAGATTAGAAAAGCAGGGAGTGAGAGTGAAAGCAACTAGAGCAATGAATTCCACGACTACTACTCCAGTTGTCTGGTCTGGAGAAATCAAGGCAAGCCAAGCAACCAGGCCACTGCCATGCCATGCCTGCCATTGCCATAAAGTACGTCTCCCCTCAATCTTCAATTTTCTCTACTCCCCCCAACTATGTATGTATTGAGGAAATTACACTTTGGCAATTTGACGTTTAATTTTATCAACGGAGGAAAGTAAGGAAGGACTGAGCGAGCGAGCAAGCATGCAAGGAAGTTTTGAGCCATCTTCTTACTACTTAAGGAAAAGTCGTAAAATCCAACAAGTTACTCAGGCAGCAAAGGGAGGAATTGAAGTACGAGTATGTTAGCAGAAGTAGAACTAGGAGTAATTGATAAACTTCTAGCCATGACCATGGCATGGCCAACCATAGCCACCACGACCACACCGCCTGCCGTTCGCGGCTGCTGGTCCCTGTCATATATACTCATGCCGATAACAAAATTGGCAAAATTAATTTATGAAAGAATGATTGTGAATGAACGAGTTGTACTTTTGTTCAATTTCAATCAAACTTGATTGAGATATCAAAACTTTATTTATTAGTAGGCCTGGTCAGGAAGTGAGTTCCAGTTTTATCCAGTTATGATTGTTTTATTGTACTGCACACTGGGTTTGTTTAGTTTTGCCTGAATCAGTACAACTAGTATGTCCATGCGTATGCGTATGTGTTTACTCTGAAAAACGTCTGCTAAAAAAAGCTCTGTCTCTGTCCCCATCTCTGCAAACAAACTGCAAAGTAATTAAAAGAATTGGAAAAGTTTTTTACTTTTCTGAGAAATTACGCATCCAAAAGCTCAGAAGTGTAAATGTCAATTATGTATTGTTAAAGTCGGGTAAACAGCAATTCAAAGTTTTTGCTGCCTGCCTGCCTGCAATGTTAACATAATGCATATGTAGTAGTATGCACTGGCGGTACAAGAACATAAACCACAATGCTGGTCCTGGGTTTAAGCATTAAACTGAGAACCACGGGTAGTTTTGTGGGGAATGAATGTAGACGATTTCTTTTAATTGAAAGGAACATTAGTAACATGACAGAGTGAGGGGTAGTCGTTGAGTTACTCTTAAGGCTTGCATCTGGGTTGGAGGCTAAAACAAACTTTCCATCTACTTAATTTGAGCGTCAGTATCGGCAGACTTTCTCCTAGATTTATCTCCATTTTCGCATCATTGCAAGGAATTACCCATGGAGAAGGAGGAAGGGAGAAAGATGTACTGTACTGTACTGTACTGCAATGTACACTGGGCAATACACTCGACTAGAAGTAGAGAAAGAGTGAAAGTAAGAATTACTACTACTCCATAACAAACCACTTCATCTACAAGACTATACCAGAATTTTATTAACTTTAACTTAGATAGGCTTGAGCATGTTAGCTTAGCACGAACCTTTTCCAAAAATTTGCTTTAAAGTTTGTACAAAGGTTTTTACTCTAGCTAATAATCATAGTTCATAAAGTAAAGACTAAATATATTGATAATTGATTTCTTCAGTGCAATTCATTGTGTATACATTACAATAATTAAATTTAAAGCCATTACCCTGTAGTAATCAGAGAACCCCATCCCGTCAAATCCTGAGTTATGACAAAAAAGCGACGTGAAGTCAAATGATAAGTTTGTGCATAAATTACTAGGAAGTACAAATGCAAAATTTAACATCTAACATTATTTTCATTTTTCAACACCTGTACAAACATATTTTTGTTCTGCAACATTACTCTTCCCTTGCAAAAAGCAAAACTCTTCCGACTTCCTACCTACCCATCATTTGTTAAACTCGCAGAAATGTATTCATAATCCAATCCAATGTTATTCCCTGGAGGGGTTCTGCTAGTTAATATTCCTAGAACCATCAGCTCAGCTACCTACCCATCATTTGTTAAACTCGCAGAAATGTATTCATAATCCAATCCAATGTTATTCCCTGGAGGGGTTCTGCTAGTTAATATTCCTAGAAGCATCAGCTCAGCTACGCTACCCACCGATCTTAGCTATGGCTTTCAATACAGGTGTATAATTGAAGGTGAATTTTTTACTCCACCCTCCTTGTCTAATTTGTACTTGTCCGTCCAGGCAGGACGTCAGTCCATCGACTCCTATATTCACATTCGTACATGAATTGAATGATGTCTTTCACATGTAATAATCAATGAGACATACTTTGTTATCTATCACCCAGTCAGCCTTTCGAATTTGTACGTATAACTCCAAGGCATCACATACTACCATACGAAGCTCCTGTATAATTAGCGGCGGACACAATTATCCAAATGACGGTCGGTCTGGATCACGGGCAGCGGCAGCGGCAGAGTTGGTCGCAGTTAGATGGAGATAATTGACATAATTGAAATGAATACATAGTACTTGGGGTCCACACTACATCCATTTATTCTTCTTCTACATGTCTCAGTTCAAGCGTACTGCGATTACCTTAGTGGTAAAATACGATTTTCCCCTGTTCCCGAGTTTGGTGACCTGGGTGAGTGAAATTGATCTACCTTGACTTGAACCGAATTGAACTAATGCCCATAAGGTGTCTAGGCATTGATAGCCACTGGTAATAATACAATTTTAGCTTTGGTTTTTGACTAAATTTCTCGATGCTGCTGCAGTGGTCAACTCACAAGGTAAAGGAATAGGGTGCTAAGTACGCATAATTATGGACACACCTTGGTGGCGGCCAATGAGTCACAGTCGGAATAAGAATCGATCTCTTTGTGTCAGCAAGTAACGAGAAAGTCATGGATGAAAATAGTGAGTGCGAAGAGGAAATGATATAAAAAAAGTGCGGGTAGCTTAGCTCTTTGGTGGTAAAGACGAAAGAAGAAGACGAAGAAAGAAAAAGCTCACACGAAGGAGCATGGAATGGAAAGGATGAGAATAAAAGATAAATTACCAGTCGGAGGGCGTCCATAATGGCAGTCGATTTTTCTTGAACAGGGAGGCAAGGGAAAAAAAACCAAGAATGCAAGGAACGGACCGGAAGGCTCCACCAACAATTCTTGATGTTATGGCAAAAATATCAGAGCATTGAGTCTGATCATTCTCTGCTGCTCCTATCGTATCGTCGTTCGTAATCTACGATTCTACCGCTTACGCTTAAGTTGAGTTAGGTGGGTGACCATGACCAGTGGGGCTGGGTCCAAAGAAAAACCAATGATACTTCATATCCTTCCCTTCATTATAGATTATCGCAGAGGAATGATCGCATTCGCATCGAAATATACCGTTTATGGGGCGTGTGAGCTGTAGGCTCGTATCTTTTCCATTGAATCTTTTCATTCATACCTCAGACGTTCGTTCATCGTTACCAAATGTCTGCCGATCCTTGGTTATGTTATGTTTCCTTGAATCTATTCAAAAGAATTTTTTTCAGACGATGCGTCTATTCTACGTAAGTGGAGCCATTGGTTTGTCCGACCTATAAAGATACGAGAATGAGAGCGCGGGAAACATAAACTAGTGTTAGAATTACATTTCCTCACGCGCTGAACTTAAAATGGTTTATTTTATAGAGTCAAAAACGTAGTTGAACAAAATTGTCCTAAAGAAAGTGAGGAAAATGCGGTTTTTCATATTTGTAATGCTAATGCTAAAAGCATTATCTCGAGATTAGCAATTTTTCAAGAAGGGAAGGAGAAAGTGGAGGAATTTCTCCGGAAGGAAAGAGACGGGCAATGCGGTAGGAGCAGTAGCAGGGGAGATTCACCGATAGAAGCCTCTAACATTAGTTTCCATCAACGTATCATAGACCATCAATTACTTTGATATCTCTCTTATCTTTTTTCATCACCGGCGCGTCAGGCTCTCTCGAAATAGAGCCAAGGCAATTTTTCTCAAATGGGCAGTCAAGACAATGCAATGCAATGCAATGTGTGGGTGTCTAGAGTCTAGACAAAATGGAGTGGTTGGCTGGCTGTGTCCATTTTTATTCCTTGCCTTTCAGAGAATAATAAAAAGTAAATTTTAAAAATTAAAAGAATCTGAAAATTTTCATATGGGTTCTCCATCTATCGGAGTATATGTACTAAAACCTGTCCTACTGCTAAATTTAGTTTAGACTAATTGCTTTGGTAGTGAGTCTGCTTTTGCTTTGAGATTGAAAAGATGAGATGAGAGAGTGTACACAATTTGTGATCTGAATGTAAGAGTGAAGAATGAGGAGGGAAGCAGCAAGAGCAAAGAAGATCGAAAAGTTTCCAATCAAAGGAGAAGCAGGAAGGAAGAAGATGGAGGAAAGAATTTCCCATTATCTTTTGTCTAATTAATTTCTGTCTTACATATGTGAACATCCCTGCCTCATTCTAAGACTTGGCTGGCTGACTTTTCTTGGCTATGCCCATGCCCATGCCCATCCCGCTTGACTTCTTCCATAAGGTTTAATACACATTATATTTTTCCCAAAGAGAGAAAAAAAAGAGCCAAGTACTTACGTATAAAAAAGACTGACTGACTGACTGATGAACAAAGGGAGGAAAAGAAAAAAGATAAGAAAGAAATTAATTTTTCATTCAAAACGGAGATAGCTAATTTTTCTCGATTCACTCAGGGGGAAAGTGAAGAAGAATAGAAAGCAGGCTAGATTCTAGCTAGCTAAATTTTAGCTGGCTAGATTCTTTTTTCATTGCATACCCGGGTATTCTCCTTCCTTGCTATTGTCTAACCCTTTTCTTCGAAAAAACTTTTTTCTCTAATCTTCTCCCTCCAGGAGCATCCACTCTTTAGATAAGGACAAAAGAAACGAACGTAAAAGAATTGAGTCCAGAAAAATGGCAAGACATGCATATAGCAAAAATCGAATGGACCCAAACTGATTGACATTCTCCCTTAATAAAATGAAACTTTTTTAAATAGAGAATTTATTGGACCTTAGAAAATCCCTAATTCGCTTAAGGAAGGAAACGGAAGAAAGAATAGAATAAAAATTAATTCATGAGGACATTCTTTCCACTAGTTACGAGTTTCCTCGTCTTGCGTCCGTTCATCTGTTAATAATTGCGTAATTACAGAGTATTCTGGGAGTCTAGAGTAAAAGTCACATTTACTTTCCAAAGGAATTTCCCATCCTACTATGGTACTACAACTGAAGTAGATTAATTACGAGAACACAAAGTTTGGATGCGGAAGAGTTTAGGGAGAAGGATGCCGTGCGGGTCACATATTTCATCATCATCAGAGCTAATACTTTAGCAATCCGTTCTGCTTAACTCACTTATCACTATCAGGTTTCCCTTGTCGGATCACTCTGGTCTGGGAACTCCACGTCATCCTGGACAACCACATTCAGGCATCTAAAGTACAAGTTCCATGAACTCTTTCAAACTTTCTGTCTGTCTCTGTCTGTGGTTCTTCTTCTTTTTTTTGGTCCGAATGAGTGGGTCCACTTTTCTATTCCACACCCACACAAACAAGATTGGACAGACAGATGGATTGAACATGTCTCAAGATAAGCTGCCCTAATTCCACACATCACAAGCCCTTGTTGAGGAATTGGGCCGCCCAGATTAGGAAGTGAAGGGCTCCTGTCCAAAAAAGGTCATAGGATAAGTCCCACTCCTATGATATAGCTACATGATCCATGCATATCAAAATTTCGATTTTCAATTCTTGGGAGTCTAGTCTAAAATTTGAAAGTTGCCATAAGATCCACGTTCAGAAAAAACTACAAGGACAAACAAAGTAATTTCCTTGTCTTTCACATTCTGAAAGTGAAAGATAGACCGGGGGTGAGCAACAGCAAATCTCTTTCTTCATCAGGACATAGTCCGGAAATTAAAATCTTTGAAAAAGCAACGATTCTTTTGATTTAGCTCAAAGTAAGAGCAAGACGCAAGAGCCCTAGTCACAATTCGTTAAGAACAAGAAAATTATCACTGTTTTACAAACAGGACATTATTAACCTCGAAGTCGACGAGGACGACGACGACATTATCTCAGCCAGCATAACATGCCGTCACCCTCAGTAAGCTTCAGCGTTCCGCGCTCAGCCCCAAGCTACAAAACATTACTCCCTCAAATTGGGACTATGAAATGGGAGTTTTCTTTGCCAGGCTGGCTGCCAGAAGCACCGATTTTCAATTTCCTGACAAAACTTTCCTTTAAAAATATTTTACGTAGGCAGGCAGACGTGGGAAGAGAAGTGACAAGATTTGCTTCACCATGCGATGCCAAGTCAGAACATTTTGAGAAGGAAACCTGTTTTTTAATATCGTTTGCTGTTTCCTTCTCCACACTACTACAACACAGCATTGGGAAGACCAGAAAAGCAAGAAGAAGCAAGTTGACTTCCTTTCCTTCATTCCCAAAATGTTATTCTGTGGGTAACCTCGTGTCGCGTCGTGAGTTAAAAATTGATGAGGTTTCTGGGTCTCGACTCAAATCAATTTTGGATTCAATATTGTAGACCTGAGTCAGGCATTTCATTGCAGTTATGTGTCGTAGTAGTAGTAGGAGTTTGTAGTATTAGAGGATAAGTGAATGGAATGATGATGATAGAAGCTTTTCACGTTCAATTTGGTCCATTTCGGACGGCAATAGCAATGGCAGACGGAGATTGAGCTTCTCATTTGGTTGATTCGCTTAAGAGCCAAGGCTGCTGCTGCTGGAGGAAATTCATCAAATGCTCTAGCCACACAAATTCATCCACATTCCTTCGTTTACGACAACGACTTGTCGACCAGGGCTACCCGGGTATTAGATTGCCTAGCTATGGCCTAGCTAGATAGGAAAACCTACAAATGTAATACTAAAGGCTTGGCAGATCTTTGAGCTGATTAATACGACGACCATACCAATTCTATTTCTGAAATTTCTCTTTGAGAGGAAACCTAACTAATCCTTCCCGATTAATTATGAATAGGTTTACTTCTCCCTACTCACTCCAACCAACCTACTTTCATCACTAGCTACTTGCTACCACTCTCTGTTAGTTTTAAAGCTGGGCCAAGGTCTCAACTAGTGCAAGACCTAAGCTTCCGCTACAAAATAAACCTTGCGGAAAGCCTTGGGCATTTATAACATCTTAAATTTAGCGAAAAGAAAACTTTCATCACTATGAAGGAGGATTTTCACGTTCAATTCATTACAAAACTATATGTAAAGGGTATAGCACGAAGCACGAGCCAACGATTTGCATTTATCCTTGTCATCACGGTGACGGCAGCGTGGGTATTGCCTTTTAATTTTGGATTTCGAAATGCATTGCCTGAATTCAATACGTTCGCCAAAATCTACATAAGAAAATTGAATAGGCCTGCTAATGAATGTCATCCAATTGCATTGGAGCAAAGAAATCCGACCAATTTTCCATACATCATTTCGTCTAATAATATTACTTTGCGGTGTCCAATTTGCTGAGATGACGAAAAAAAGAAGAAGGAAATGCCATTTTATTCGTGGTCGATGGAAATTTGTCCGAAATGAAAGCAAATTTATAAGTTCTGCTTCATTTCCTTGATTTTCCTATTCATTCTGATGGAATATTCATATTCCCTTACGCTACGTCCCCAAAGGATACGACGACGACGAAGGCAAGGGTAAAAAAGATGAACCGGGGAAAGTTCACATTAAGGTAGAAAAGTCAGATAGGAAGGAAAATCCGTCTTTCCCTCAAATAGTCACCGATATGATTTGACTGTTCATTTTTACATTGACAATACTTTGTCAATATGGATTGGAGGGAGAGGAAGATGGAAATGGGGGTCGTTAGAGAGGAAGAGAGTCATTTGTCAATAATAGAAAAGTGAATGTGATTTTTTTATATTATTGCAGTGCAGTGGCAGTGGCTCAGACTCGCAGATTCGCTCATGCATGCATACAGTCGCAGTCATGAGCAACCAGCAGCAGCAGCATATTCATACCATCATGATTTTATATTTATATAACCTGAGCAGAGTTACAGAGTAACGCAACGTAGCAAATGAAAGGAAAGCTTACAAATGAGGTCTCCTCCGTTTCCTGCAAGTGGAACTTTTACTTTTGCATGCGTAAAAGTTCTTCTACGTAGTTCTTCCTTTTACCAAATCCACAGAATGGGTACAGCAAAACGTTGTGGCTGCTGTGGCATGGCCAAAACCCTTTGAATACATTCCTAATCTTCCAAATGAGGCGGGACTAGAAGTATGTGTGTAGTTCTTTGCATGCAAAAAAAATCAAGTCAAAATCTGGCCTATTATTATCAGATCTAAAAGGTTAAACGAATAATATTACAAAAGTCGCAAAGTCGCCAGGAGCCCGTGAACCATTCTTCTGTACGAACTGCGTCTTACACCCTTCCCAAATTTGAAATAAAAAAAATTACCTAGTTCAACTACGACTGAAATTTCGTAGCTAAAAATTCCGTTTTCATTTTTGTGACAATTCGTTGAAATAAGTGAAAAGGATGGAATCTTGTAGAATTTCACTTTTTCTCTTTTATTCTGAAAAATAGACGAGGATTGCATGTGAAAAGCAAGTACAAGTAGAAAGTAAAAGTGCCCCTGTCCTGTCCTACCTGCCATGACTGGAATGGCGTGTCATGTCAACTTTCACTGACTCGTGTATTCTGTACACTATGCATGAGGCTATCGTCGCACTCTGCATTTTTTATGTCCAGGTCAAAATTCAGAAAGCAAGTACTACTAGCAGCAAGTCTCCACCACTCTTCCTCATATTACTGACTGGAAAAAGTGCCAACTAGTCCTGCCTATCCGTGAGTCACGTACGCATAAGGATTTTGCCTTTGAAAATCTACAAAATGTGAAATACTTGGATTCCTGTTCGCTTTTACTTTATTTTCGTCACGGGAAATCAATATTAGCAGTAGTGGTTGGTAGTGCGGCATTCTGGCCGGCTAAGTTATTTACCTGTATACAGAAAAATTCATGACACGCGGTACACCAGCCTCAATTAAATAGAGCAATGTGACAAATATATTCAATACAAGTCAATTTAAGAGAGATGCACACTTATACGAATTTACGTAAGACGTAGCCAGGTGGCAATTGGATTCCTCGACACCTCAGAAAAAATCTGAGGAATGATTATTGTCACCCTCTAGGCCATATGTCCATGGCTGAAATCTCAAAAGGCGTAAAGCTAAGCAAGTTAAGTGGTTTTTAATGACACCTAATCTTTTTAGTTGCGGTCCAAGCTCATCACATGATGGATGGAAATAATTTTGTAATTTTTTTCTACGCAAAAAACTGCAATTACTACTGTATAACGCAGTCATGCTCTCACACATCACAGGAATGGGATGCTGCTGGAAGGTGTGATGTCATGAGTGAGGTGATTCGTGACATGAAAAGTTGCCACAAAATTTATCCTCATTTGATGTTGAGTTCAGAGAGAGACTGGTGTTGCT
>WJEZ01000873.1:0-21981 GCA_009869925.1 Thalassaphorura encarpata
ACAAGTTTCTGTCAATAAAAGTATTTGTTTGTTTTTCACAAATTTGGTGACTTCCTCTCTCTTCTTTCTTTTTGGTTAGTTTTAGAATTTAGGGAGTTTCATCACGATTAAAATTAATCATTGGCGCAGTCGGCAGGATTACTTAAAATTTAAGTAATCCAGTGATCGGACCAACCGGAAGTGCCAAAGTGTTTTGTGAAGTGAAGTGAGTCATTGGACCGATTTGGTACCAATCAGGACCATCGGATCCAACAGAGGATAATTTGGACTCCCCATCAGTGGAAAACCCGAATTTGTCTGAAAAAACAATAAAAGTTACATTAAAGTTCAAAGTCCAAGGAAACGCCCCCAGTTTCAAGGACAGGAGGACAACAAGTTCAAGCGTGAAGGACAAATCCAGTTCAAGCGTGAAGGACATAAGTTCAAAACCAAGGACAACCAAGTCCAGCACAAGTACAATCAGAGTACACTCAAGCAAAGGACATTTCTCATCAAAGGAAAAATCTCCAGACAGATAAGCCAAACCATCACGACAAATCAATTAACCAATTTAGCAGGTCTGCCAGCGTACATCCCAATGCACGTGCAGCATCTGACAATTCTCGGTTGGAGTAAAGCTATATCTCCCACTCAATCTAACCTCTGTAAGGTTAGGTTCGGTTTGTCTAAGTCCCCAACATTACGAGATGGATCTCGTAATGTTGGGGACTTAGAAAATTTTCAGCCGTGGGAGATATCCCTTTACTCTGACCCAATTCTCTATCAATGAAAGAATTTCAAAAGTTTCAGTTGACTTTGTTTTGCTTACATGACAAAATCTAGAAGGCAATTGAGATCCAACACTGACAGGACAGGTGAAAATCCACCATCAATTCTACGAGTTCCCCTTGAGTACACAATCAAGAAGAGGAATCCCAAGAAGAAGAAAAATTCCATTCCATTAACCAAGGCAGAAGTTCAAGCCCCATCAAGTTTATGGTCAACCGTGTTTAACATTTTCAGTCGCCCAAAACCCCAATCAAATTGGCAAGACTATGAATCTGAATTAAAAGTTGAATTCGATTTTTTCAAAGATAAAACCGACAACCCCTTTTATTTCAACGTCTATCGTCCAAACCCAATTCCAATCATCATGGCTGATGCCAAGGAAGATTTGGAAGATGACAGGATAACCCTCACGGATCGAATTGCAGCAATTCAATCAATGCTGGATAAACATTCCCCAGCATCACCAGCAGTTGCAGAACCCATGCCCAAAGAATTAGTCCAAATTAAACTCGAAGATCTTCAAGCAGCCAAAATTGAATTTGATGCAAATCAAAAGAGGACAAGAAGAATCTTCAGAAAATCAGCAGCAGATTTAAACACTGCTATCAACCTGGACAACAATCTACTTGCAGCATGGCAAAGGGCAACTATGGACGCCCACAAAATAAAATCTGACCTCGAAGCCAACATCGTATCAAGAGTGAAGATACCAAAAGCAGAACCCCCAAGCTTTGACGGACAGTCAGTCAATTGGCCAGCATTCCTTGATCAATTCAATTCCATGGTTGTCAATAATCAACAAGTGTCAGCAACAGACAAATTATCATTGCTGAAGAAATCCTTAGAGAAAGGATCAGCGCATCACATTGTGCAAAACTTTCCACTCACGGACATTGACTGGACTAATGCTTGGGCAGCTGTAAAGGCAAGATACAATCACGAAAGAGAATTAGCATATTCTCACTTGGCAAAATTGTTTGACTTGACCCCACTTACAACTCAAACTCAATCAGGACTAAGGAACATTATCGACACAGTGAATGATGTGACCCGTGCCCTGAACAATCTCAACGTTGAAACTGATGACTGGGATCTAATCCTCGTATACATCATAAGAAAAAATCTGGACACAAGAACGAGAGTGGATTTTGAAAAATCTCTCCCTGATGACAAACTTCATTCCCTTCAAGTACTCACTGATTACCTCAACAATGTGGCAACAGCACTAGGTACGGCGGGAATCGTTGACAAGTCCAAGTCAAAAGACGGCAAGGACAACAAGTCCAAATTAAGCTCAGAGGAATCTTCGTCCACCAAGGGACAATCCTCCAATGAAAACAACAAAAGAAAGGTCAGTTGTGTATTTTGCAACCAAAGCCAATGGAACTCAAAGTGCCCAACCCTTACTCCACTCACTCCCGTTCAACGCCAAAAGTTGGCTGGAGAAAAGAAACTTTGCAAAAATTGCCTAAGAATTGCTCATGAGAATCACAAGACAAATACGTGCAACTCACCCCCATGTGGACTTAACGGATGTCAACTCAAGCACCATCAGCTTCTCCATATGAATCCCAAAGTAGCATCTCATTCAACAACAGTTGCTGAGACTACCCCAGGAGCTTCAGTGACTCTTTCAGCATCTGAAGACTCAGGACTAAATGTTCTTTTGTCCACCGCAGTGGTGAATATTTTAGTCAACAACAAGTGCCACAAAGTAAAAACATTGATTGATCAAGGATCACAAGTGAACCTCATGAGTGAAAAACTCGCAAATCAGCTTCGTCTGAAGAGAAAACCCACGACCGTCAACATTAATGGCAAAATCAATTCAAATTTTCAATTCAAAATCAAATTTTGCAAGAGGAATCACCTCAGTTCGAGTTCAATCAAGTGTTGACCCCGAGTGGAAAACTCACATTAATTGCTATATCCTTCCCCAAGTGACAGGAGAAAAGCCAGCAAAGCAGTACAATTCAGCAGCATTGAAGAATTTTCAAAATCTCAAGTTAGCAGATGAAAACTTCAACATCCCCAGCTCGGTCAACGTTATTTTAGGAGCACAAGTCTTCACCGACATTTTGGGCAACAATCACATCAAAGGACAACCCTCTGCCCTGGACACTAAGCTAGGCTACATCATTATGGGTGCCTTTGACTTACACAACGAGTCAGATCAATTATCATCACTAACATGTGACGTAGATTTTGATTTGACTCGATTTTGGACTCAAGAAGAAGTCCCAGGAGAACCAAATTACTCCCCAGAAGAAAAGATGACCGAAAAACACTTCGCTCAGACCCAAACAAAAAGTGATGGAAAATTCTCTGTGCAGCTTCTATTCAAGTCCAACTACACGAAACTTGGAGAAAGCAGAAGCCTGGCAGTGAAACGACTCTTTCAAATAGAAAGAAAATTGGAACGAAATCCAACCAAGAAAGTCCTGTATCGTGCAGGCATGAATGAATATATCCAGGAAGGAAATCTCGAAGAAGTTCCTGTTGCTGAGAGAAATCGTCCCTCATGTGACACATTCTACCTTCCCCATCATTATGTTGAAAAGGAATCCTCATCAACTAAACTACGAATTGTTTTTGATGGATCAGCCCTTACAACCTCAGGACTCAGTCTCAATGACACACTCATGGCTGGTCCAACCATCCAAAATGACCTAGTCAAAATATTGCACAAGTTCCGCGAGCACAAATTTGTATTCTCCTCTGACATCAAAAAAATGTATTTACAAGTTGGAATACAAAAAATTCATCAAGATTTTCTTCGAGTTCTATGGAGGGAATCCCAAAAAAATCAAATATCCGAATACAGATTTACAGTAGTTCCATTTGGTTTAACATGTTCACCGTTCTTAGCATACAGAACATTGCATCAATTAGCAATCAATCACAAGGAACTGTTTCCAGTTGGATCAGAAGCCCTCCTCAGCGACTTCTACGTCGATGATTGTCTTTCTGGAGCCAGTAACATTCATTTAGTCCTTGAAAAACAAAAACAGTTACGTGAACTAACTGAAAGTGGTGGATTTCATTTGTGTAAGTGGAGTAGCAACTCAACTCAACTATTGGAATCCATCCCACCTGAAGAAAGGGAAACAAGACTACCACTGGAAATCGAATCCACTGATAAAATCAAAACATTGGGAATCCTCTGGAACCCCGCAACGGATTGTTTTACATTCAAAGTGAAACTCCCCATGGACATTGAGTTCACGAAACGAAAAGTTGCTTCATATGCAGCCAAGACCTAAGACCCCACAGGCCTAGTTCAGCCAGTAATCATTACAGCAAAAATCATTTTGCAAGAATTGTGGGAGTCCAAAATTGGATGGGACCAAATTATCCCTCCCGAAAGAAACAATAAATGGATGAGTTATATTACCGAACTTGCAAAAATTGAGAAAATTCAAATCCCAAGGCATGTCATCCCAAATTGTCCCGAAGAAATCACACTTCATGGATTCTGCGATGCCAGCAAATCAGCATTCGGCGCAGCAGTCTACATTGTGGGAATTTCTCCTGGCAACATCAAATCAGCCAACTTACTTACCTCAAAAAGCAAAGTGGCCCCCCTAAGAATGGTAACCATACCCAGACTGGAGTTGATGGGTGCACTACTTCTCGTCAGATTAATGAAGAGTGTCCAAAAAACCCTAAAAAGTGAAATCAACCAAGTTCACTACTGGTGTGATTCCACGATTGTCCTTAATCAATTGCAAAAACCAAGTAGAAGCTTTAAGACCTTCGTTGGAAACCGGATTTCCCAAATCCAAGAAAATTCAGACATTTCGACCTGGCACTATGTGAAGACAACAGAAAATCCAGCCGATTTGGTCAGCCGAAGTGTAACCCCAACAGAACTTATTCATTCAACATTATGGTGGAATGGTCCAGATTGGCTTCAAACCAATAAATTACCAATTGGTCCAATTCCAGGTTGCACTTCACAAACTGACTTTGAAGAATTACCCCTCATCACCACTTTCACTATAGATCTGAGTAAATCATGGACAGATCAAACAATTGAAAAATTCAACTCACTCTTCAAACTTAAACGTGTGACTGTACACATTTATCGGCTATTCAAGATGGACAAGGCCAAAAAGCCAAAATACTCACCTTGGATCAGTGCCCAAGAATTACACACAGCAATGATGCTTTGGATTCAATTAATTCAAGTCCAGCATTTCCATGAAGAATTTGAATGGTTGAAGTCCAACAAGGAATTCCCCAGAGGAAACCGAATAAAATCTCTCAACCCGTATATTGACACTAAAGGAATACTACGAGTTGGTGGGAGGATAATAGAAGCCCAAGACTTGCCCGAAGAAGCTAAGCACCCGGCTCTCCTCCCCAAAAATCATCAATTTGGAAAACTAATTATCCAAGACACCCATGAGCGCTACAAACATGCCGCACCTCTACTCATGATGTCAATCATCAGATCCCAATTCTGGATTTTAGGACTGAAGCGCTCATTAAATAGATGCATTAGAAGTTGCATCAAATGTCAAAAGGTCATTGCTCAGACTTCAATACAAATGATGGGAAACCTCCCAGTCTCAAGAATTTCCAAAGCTAGACCATTTCTACATACTGGTGTTGATTATGCCGGTCCAATTCATATCATCCCTAAACCTGGAAGAGGACAAAAAACAATCAAATCGTGGATTGCAGTTTTCGTCTGCTTCACCGTCAAGGCAGTTCATTTGGAACTGGTCAGCGAGTTGTCCACAGATGCATTCATGGCAGCTCTAAAAAGATTTACATCCCGAAGAGGAAAACCACAAGTAATGTACTCGAATGAGGGTACAAACTTCAAAGGAGCTCAGAACGATATGCTGGACTTCCAACAACAAATGATGGCCATAGCCAATAATCATGAAGTTGCTAATTTATTAGCTCCACTGGAGTCCTGGAAATTAAATCCTCCAGGATCTCCTCACATGGGTGGACTTTGGGAGGCTGCAGTGAAGAGCATGAAACACCACCTCCGAAGATCCACGGATTCGCACAACTTCACAATGGAAGAAATGACAACTCTTTTGTGTGAGATCGAGGCTTGTCTTAATTCTAGACCCCTCACACCCATGTCGAATGACCCAAACGACTTCTCAGTGCTCACCCCAGGTTATTTCCTGATTGGAGAGCCCCTATCAGCAGTACCAGGACCAGATTTAACCCAAGAAAAAATGAACAGACTCAATAGGTGGAAGACTATTCAACAACAAAAGACGCACTTCTGGAGAAGATGATCTTCGGAATATCTCCACACTCTACAACATCGTCCCAAATGGCTTGGTCCCCAACCCAATTTCAAGATTGATGACTTAGTTGTCATCAAAGATGAATCCCTACCACCGATGAAATGGAAAGTGGGAAGAATCATCGACGTTCACCCAGGCAAGGACGGACAAGTTCGTGTCGTCACAGTGAAAACTGTCACTGTCAAAATTGACCCAACGAAGAATAACACCAAGTTCCAGGACAAATTGTGCACATTTGTTTCGACACTGAAACGCCCAATCCATAAGTTGGTTCGACTTCCCCTCGACTCTGACAACTCTGACTTGACAAATTAATCAGGTCCAATACATTTATTCAAACAATTATTAATACTAATCAAATTAAATTTCAGAGTCTACATTCTACATTAATAAATATATTAATGTATTTAAATATTAATGCATCAGTCATAAAATACAGATATTTTTTCCAACCTTTGTAATTAACTGCGTTAATTAGGTGGGAGAATGTTCAAAAATATAGTGTATTTTCAATCAACAACCAAATCATAGCATAGCATACGTACCCTGTGTATGTATACATTAATCTAGTCATTGTACATAGTGAAGGTAGGCATTGCTTTGTGATAGTAACCTGTGCTACCACACTCTCTTCTCAGCAGCAGCAGACTAAACATCTACTACTAGTCAGACCACAAGTTTCTGTCAATAAAAGTATTTGTTTGTTTTTCACAAATTTGGTGACTTCCTCTCTCTTCTTTCTTTTTGGTTAGTTTTAGAATTTAGGGAGTTTCATCACGATTAAAATTAATCAAGCAGTTCTTCGTAATCCTGTCGCAGTTTCAAATCTTGTAACCTTCCTTTAACTATGCGAACTCCTCTTATAGAAATGTTTGCCAATTTGTTGCCGAATTTGATTTCGGTAGAGTCAATTTCAATTTCTTCTATCCACATGTATTCAAGGTTAGTCAGCACAATTAGTCCTGAACTGACCACTTCCTGTCTCAGACTTTTGTTTGTCATTTGGGGTAGATTTGTTGTATTTCTCAGGATGTGGAGCAACGACCCTCCAACCAATTTTGTTTTGTCCAAATCAATGGATTTTAATTTACTACTCAATGATATGTAGTGTGAAAGTAGTTGACAATTGACAATTGTAATTTCTTATACCTCTCTGAAATCTATGACTTTGCCCTTTTCTTCAGTCAAGTTGCAATAATGGAGTTCAATTTGTTTTAACCAAACGAGTGTGGAATTTAGTTCGTTTTGTTGAGCAACACACCTGATGAACATCTTCGTTCTTTGCATCTCCTCTTGTGTTGCTGCTGATACACAAAAGTTTGCTAAATTTAGAGAAACTGCAACAACAGCTATGAGTAATACTCTGCCTTGACTCCTTACTAATACTAATACTTGACTTGTCTTAGTGGGCCACTGCCATTATTCCCAATAAAGAAAATCATTTTAGGGTGAGACGCAGAATATTTTTTACAAAATAAATAGACACAAATAAATGGACAAAGCACTGAGGTAGAATAATTTTTAATACAGTTTGTCAATTGTTTTTCCACTGTTTCCATATAACATCCAAAAGTATCGTATTCACTAATTAAGATTAATCTTGTATTCTACAAAATTGGAATTCAACGTGTTTCTCAAATAATATTCAAGGAATTAATATATATTGAGTCTGTCGTTGTTAATATTTTTAAAGTACAAGTATACTCTTTATTCGATAATAAAACCTAGGCTACTTTGTACGAGTGAGACAACATTAATAATTTGTATTAATAAGGAAACCCTTCAACTGGAATGTCCAAGACAGCATTGAGCTCACCGCATTATTTCTTCACATGAAGGATCTAACTTACAAAAAATAAAGGAAGAAGTTTACTCCTTTTGAGTACAACGCCAATTGGTACCAAAAAATGATGACTGCATGATATTCAGTTCATATGAGAAGAATGTCAAATTGTCAAAAGGGAATAAGCAGTGTTTTAGTTGTGGGTAAATAAGCAAGATACAAAATGAGTACGAGTTAAAAAATAAAGTGGTTACTTGTCCTCCACAATTCCAACCTCACTAAAAGCAAAACTGGAAAATATAATTCTTTTGGGATTTTCGAAATTTAAATTCACAGTGTAAAATAGATTGGAGATACTAACAACGTATTCAAGTTTATATAAGAAATAACTATTCACGAACCATTTCTTGGAACTGAAAGTTGTAACTAACTACGATAACCAAGCCAAAATCATTTCTTATTTAATACCCTAAGTCGAAAAGGAATCGACCTTACTATCTCAATGTAAGCAGTTAACTGAACTTAGTACTCACAAACGTACCAAAACTTAGCATGTATGGTCAACATATATTAAAAACGGTATTTGTAGTTTATTTCTATTAAAAATTACAGTCCTATTTTTAATTTCCATTTATGTGCACAATAAATGCAAAGCTGTAATTACTTATTGTTACTATTTACCCTTAGAGCTAGTCTATGCTCTCAATATTAGAAGCTTACTTTTAAAAATTTTAGCCATTATCTTTAATAGCCAGTATCTTCTTTAAAACTAATTTAAAGCCGTCCCAAGGAAATAGGGCAGCAGTTAGTACATGCTATGACAAAGCTAAAGCATTCGAGTATCAGGTTTGCTATGCTTTTCAGCAAATTTTTACATTGAACGCTGAACTGATCAATTGTGCGAGGGAGCTTACAAATTAAATCGAATAATTCAATATGAAAAACTATGCAAGATGAAATAATCCAAACAGAATATACAGTAAGTGGGATATGTAATAAGTTCACTCTTAAAGGCTGCGGTTCAGCGGGTGGTTCAGGTAAATTGAAAAGAATGGGTGCCAAAATTTGATATTGTTGAGAGACATTTGGATTTTGGTTTAAGTAAGCCAACCTAAGATCTGTCTTCAACCACATTGAAAATGTTTCCTCCCATTTGTTCGAAATGCCGGATTCTCTCATTGCCAAAAAATTCGAATGAATTGGCCTATGCATAAAAGAATTTGGAATTTGAGTTGTTCTCAGAATTACAACTTCAGAAATACGCCCCACATCAATAAGTATTTTTTTATGCTGGAAAATTATTCGCATGGCTTCTTTCACAAAATCAAAATGACAGCCGGCTTCCATGACAGCAAAATCTTTCGAAAAATTTATCGTAACCCTGTTAAACGTTTTGAATCCTATTCCGTTCAAGATACTTCTACTCAGATCTCTGCTATATTCTCTAAGCTCTTTCACTAAATTAACATTAACCTTTTTAACACGTCTTGAAGCTTGAGCGCAGTAACTGCACCTGGATTCATTTAGCAAACCTACAACTGTTGATATAGTCGTGCAATCAACATAAAAAGGGTTTGGAAAACTTGTAATTGTATAGTCACTCCAATTGTATATTAATTGTTTCAATGTGGTTGGGTAAGGAGGACTTTGTCATAAGGGATGAGAGTATTCCGCTGTAGCCATTTCCAATGACGATTGCTCCTAGAAGCCAGAGCGCGAATATTAATCTACTTCTAAAATGCATATTCCATGGAAACGAAACACCTTGACATAACAATGTTCCAAGAAATGTCACCAGTGCAAAAAACGAATGGCTGAATCCAAATCTATTCTCTAGTTGCAAATGGAATAAACTGAAATTCACCAATATCATCATTAGTAGGCAAAAAATCCAAGTCTTTGGGTCCATTGCTTTAAAAAGTGCTTGCATGTTTGTCTCTTTAATGCTATTCTTATCGAGAATAATCAAAAGTCGTAGATTTGACCATTTCACTAAATCTATCTCAACAAGTCTATTTTTTGCATTTGTTATTGTGGCATCATTGATGTATTCACCTTGTAGAATGAATCCGCGGTATGCTTTGTTCACCAAATGGTCCCTCTTACGACTTTTTATTGTAAAGTTAAATTTCCAGCCTATTTCTGATATCTCACAGAAGGAGGCAGCAGCAATACCTTCACCTGGGGGATCCTGAAGACTAAGTTCCTGTCCTTGTCGATTGAGTGAAAAAGATAAGAAACATGGCTTGGTGTTACGATTTTCAAAATGGAATATATTCAAATCAGAATCATATACATAAAGAATATGAGACTGTCTTATGTGTATTGAATTCCACAAATTAGTCCAACTCTTCAGATTTTTCAATGTTTCTTCAGTGGGTAAAAATATCTTTGTACAATATAAACAAATTCGATTTACGAAGGACGCATTGTAAATCTCAACGACGTGTGCGTTAAACCCTGGAAATATATCAACTTGTTGAAATTGCCCAATTCTCTCCGAAAATTTGATTCCGCGATGTGTTTCAAGAATGAGAATATCACGTCCTCCATTCATGTATAAAATATCACCGTAAAGAACATTCCAAAGATAATCGTAGGGCATCTGATTATTAATAAATACAACTTCAATTTGGCAGTTGGGAAATTTTCGGACTTCACCCAAGGGAATTGAATTATTTTTCCTAGCCTTGAACGGTTTCCAGAAAAAGTAAGTGTTCGTGAAAAGCGTTGTTGGACCATACTGTCCTGTTCTGAGCAATACATGTCGATCAAATTGTGAACCAAAAACTGGAGAGTTTGAGTATTTGGCATAATCAATAAACCTTGTGTCACAATTTCCAATACCATTATAAAATTTGATCACTTGAACTGAGAAAGTTTCATGTGGTGGATGCGACAGTGGAAATGAAAATGCTGAAAAAATCAATCTTTGCAGAAAGATAAATTTGATAGTTTTTATATTCATTGTGCGAGTTCTCCTGAATATGTAATGATAACGGCTTGGAGCGTAAATTTGTGCTTCAAAACTAATGAAACTGAAGCGAACGTTAAACCTAAATTCTAGTTTTCCCCTTTAATCTACTTGTTGATTTCTTGTTTTATTATTTGCGTATATTTCCCTTCAGGGTTTACCATTGACCACAAGCTTTTATCTACAAAAACAAACGAACAGCAATTGTCTGACGCTTTATTTCATATCTTGCTTACTTTCCAACAATGTTAAACAAGAGCACTCACTCAGTCTGTGCATTCCACCGAGACTTTACTTAGAAAGACTGTGTTTCTTCAATATGTAGGTGTATTTAATTGACTATTGATTTTCGTCATCATACGTTTATTTTGACTACAATATTTACAAAGTGTCTAAAAAATTTATTTGCGTCTATAGGAGCCCCCCGAATATCTTGTACAAAGAATATTCTAATGCCAACACAGGATGACAAAGATTTAAGGTTATACATATATAATATTTAAGAAATATTTTTTATTTACCTAAACTTTTTTCTATGTTGAAAATTTAGCCGCATGGTTTCTTTGACGCTAAAAGATTGATCATTGATTTCAACTTAAAATAGCGAGAGATAGATTAATATACAGATTTAAATATTTAAATATTATAGATTAAAATAGAGTCTAAGTGTGTGCAATGCAAAATGCAACGTAATGAACTACTAAACCATGGAAGTATCCTAATTAGTAATATTTGTACATATATATTACGAAATATAATTGAGTAAACTAAAAGACTTGTATTTGTGTAGGACTGCTGTTTGTCAATGCTTCAGCCTAAGCCAAAATGAGTGAAATTGTTTTATCAAGCACTTCATTTTGAAATGTAATGAATGAAGATTTATCAAATGAGAATAAATTACCCACCTTGTAATCAATCGCACAAAAAGATAACAGAGATTTTTGTACCCATTTGTTTGAATACAAACGAACGTCTTCATTCCAAATGTGAATTAATTCAGCTGATTGACAATGTAAGTTTGCACCTTGTCTAAACCAAACCATAAGACAAACTGATGCCAAGATTGAAACAGAGGGGAGGAGCATATAACTAACAAAATGCAAATCTCCAAATAATATAATTGATGCATAATTACAAGAAACACATAGAATAAATGCTGCAATAAATAAGGCACATCCTGAAACTTTGACAACAATGAATGAGTTGAACAATCGATTCAATAGTAATTGTGTTTGGTAATAACGCATAAGTGGCAATGGTTCTGGTGTAGACCTCTGCAAAATTTTGATCATGAGATCTAACCAACTCTGCGTAACTTGTGAATATAGAGCAGACAAATTGAGTGCAAATATAAACCACGCGTAATATAAACGAGTGAATCCCATGTATCCAAATACAAATAAACTCTTAAGGTACATCGTGGGGACTCCAGGTAAAAATATTTTGTAGACCCATTCAAATGGGACATAAATATACAATCTAAACATGTCGTGATCTTCGAAAAACACAAACCCAATAAATATGGATTGAATCCATGAAATGGGTTCTAAAATGTATCCAAGAATTTCAATCAATTGCTTGCCTCGCTTCACATCTCCTTCGGTTTCAATGAAAATTTCTATTTGCAAGAATTATAATTAGGTCAAATACAAAAAATACTTTATTTATTTTACTCACCTTTATATATATCGTCCATTTTGAGAACATTATTAATCAGTTCCATGTATTCATCTCCAGCCAAAGAAGATACAATTCCAATGATTAAGAATGCAGTTCGAGCAATTAAAATAAAAATATTGACAGCAATATTTCTGAGTGGGATACCATAGAGTATATAATCTATGGCCAATCGAACAAATAAATAAAAAATTCCAAGGGAAAAATAAGTAAGGAGTAAATATTTGTTTATAAATTTTTTGATTTTGTATTTGGTCAGGGACAATCTGTGTGTTTTTCTACTCCAATCGTATGGTATTATACAGAATGACGTTATAAGGAAAAGTGCCCAACTCAGAGATTTGATGGAATTTTTTGACAACATTTTTGCCAAATTAACTCTAACCTGTGGACCTTGCTATTTTAAAGAATACCTGTAAAAAATTTGGCATTTTATATAAATACCATGTTCTGACCTTGGTGAAGAAAAAATTGGTGGTGTGATGATAAGCCATAATATATTCATGATGAGACAACGTGATTAAGGAGGGGAGCTATGAATAATTATATTAAATTTTTATTTCCTCACTCTAAAATATGTAGTATGCAATAATTTCTTAATACTCTAAACCCGTCAACTAACATAGTCTCCAGTGCTTCTGTCAATATTCTTGGTTAATCTAAATCGTGAAATTGATAAATTCACAGTCCCATAAAAATTAAATGTAGGCTTACATGCGTCGAACTTGTGAAGAAATGTACATCACGAGAACCTCGATTGGGTGTAACGAAACAGGATTCCGAGCCTATGCTAAGCCGTAAGTTTAGTATGGTTTTTGGTTTGTCATTACATTTATTTTGGCTTGGTTTTTGTCATTTAAAATGAATATTTTAACTTAAGATGGTTTTAATTTGGGTTTAGTCAATAATAGATTAGCTAGGATATTTTAAAATTGGTAAAAACAATCTAATGACGCTGACAGAATTTTAAATAATCATTATGAAATTTTAATTAGAACTATTCCAATTCCGCCACGTGCCGAATTATATTATTAATATTTGATGGGTTGGTTGGCTTGCTATAGCTCTGCATATTTGCCCAATCAATACTTCATATAAATTCACGAACATAAAGAAATGATTCTGTATTTCTAGCCATGTACTAGCTCTGAACAACAATGCTATTTATGTTTGAATCTTCCAAAAACGTAAATTCAAAGGATTTAGCTTACTTTTTCTAATTGTATTGTTTAAAAATTACCATTCACTTGATTTTCAAATCTTTTCAGACATCTCTTCTATAAAATCATTTAATAATTAAAAACAGAACTCAAATTACACAATTTATTCCCTAGCATGCATTCAGAGTTAGAGATAAGACCAAAAGTAGATTTGATAATGACAAACTAATTAGTTTAGGTGGACACATGCAGAGTTACAATTACAATTAATTAATTTGAATTCAAGTGGTATCATGCGAACACTATCAAGTGGATTTTTCAACATTTCTATTATTCACAAATAATTTGTACTTGCCAATGTCTCTTTTACATCACCCAGGTGCCTGAGTTGACTGTTTTTCCTTTCTCTGCACTAAATTTGTTAAAATTATGAAAGTATTTAAAATTGATTTCCATGCACTAGCGATTGTTTCGCTATTTTTCGTCACAACTGTAAATGGAAAAGTATTGGAAAATAAAGGTAAGTTTTTTCTTACGAACGCGAAGTTTAAAATATGATTTAGAATAAATAAGAAAAAAATTGTGTTTGTTTCAGGCTATGACAAAGGACCAAAAAATGGAAAGTGGGCGACGCTTACAGGAGAACCTACTTACCTCAATGCTCACAGAGGAGAAACCGTTCTAGTCCCTGAGAATACATTAGCCTCAACATCCTTAGCAGCCATCTTGGAAGCTGATTTCATTGAATTTGACCTTCATCTCACAAAAGACGGAGAAATCGTAGTTTTTCATGACTTGACCCTAAGGTCCTCATCAAATGTAGCCTCTCTTCCACAATTCGCTCATAAAATGAGAAATTACACTGGGATCGTTGACGAAGGGGGTAGTCCTATTACAATTAGGAACAATTGGATCATTGATGATTTTACTCTGGAGGAAATTAGAGAATTGGGAGTGCACCAAAGAGTCGCAGGGATAAGACCAAAACTTTTTAATGGAATACTTTCTATTCCAACATTTCAAGAATTTCTATCTCAAGTTCATCATTCTGCTTATGGGTTAAATACAAGTGTTGGTAAGTAAATTATGAATTATTTGCATTGAACTGAATGATCTACATGTTAAAATTATTTAAGGTTTGGTCCTTGAGCTAAAGCAACCAATGTTTCATAACCAATATTTCAATTCTTCAAATCCACGCTTCATGGAAGACAGAATTTTATCAATCTTAGCGCAATATGGTTACCCATTAACTCAAAATGATGCACCCAATTGTAAAAGCGATCAAGACAATAATGCTTCAGTCACGTGTGGTCATTTGGTAATATAGTTTACATATAATTAAAATTATAAATCTAATTATTATATTTATCCAAAGATTCTTCAAAGTTTTGAGTTGAGTTCAATGGAATACATTCACTCTCGTGTCCCTTTCGTTGAGAAATCCATGCTGATCAATGCAATGAAACTTCCCCTGCTAACTTATCAAGGATTTGCAGAGTTGGCTAGTTGGATAAGTTATTTTAGTCCATGGAAAGAATTGGTGTACACAGGGATACTGGCACAGATTGAGCAGGAAGGCATAGAGTATGACAAAGAACTCATTGAGCAAATGGGTGGATTCATTCCTCCAAGGTAAATGCCGTACACAAAATACATGTGGATTGAATTTTAAAATTTTTCGACCAATTTTAGAGAAATTGTTCGAGAAGCTCATGCTCGTGGAGTAAAAGTATTTGTTTACACAATTTACGATTCAAGGGAACCATCACGTCGTGGTTGTACAGTCCTTTGCGAGCCACAAGACAAAGAGGCAGAATTATTTTATTATTTTGATTTGGGAGTAGATGGAATATTTGGTGAAAATATGATGGAAAACAGAGAAATTCGACTCAAATATCAATACGAACGAATCAGTAACACATGAGTGTAATATGCAAAGCTGAATAAATTTTGATTGCAACACAGAATACAATCACGGCTTTAGATTCCCTTGTCAGTATAATTCTGAATGTTAGGATAGAGATGTCATGTTTTGAGATCCATCCTGCGTTTTTGAAACGTGAGCCTTTAGCTTCGTCTTGATTTGATTGTTGGTATTAATTTGGGACCAAATGTGTGAGTAATGAGTTCGAACTAGTTCAATCCCAGTTGAAGTGATGGCAAGACCCCACACTATGTATGTTGCACGAAGGAGAGCATAATGCGTTTCATAAGTGACTAGATTAAAAAAAATAAAGAGTATGTTGTTACTGACTTTTCAATTCATAATCAATACTTCTTTACCTGAAATTGAATTTGGAACGAAATCTCCAAACCCAATCGTGGTCAACGTTGTGAAACAAAAGTAAAATGAATTGATGAAACCCCAATTTTCTGAATGGTCAAATAGAAATGCTCCGAGTACCATGTAGCCAAGCAAACAGCTCATAATTATAGACACAGAGATAAACATTCCTTAAAAAAGTGGCATTAACAATTAATATTCTCAATAACTAATATTTTTACGTCTTACCAAACCATTTGCGTAAATATGAGGCATCCCTTGGTATAAAATAATCCAATCCCAAATGTTTGCCAAAAATCTTGATATACGCTGTAAGACAGAGCCTAGCGAATAATTTGCCAATGATGGCAATGTAAATGATCATGACAGGAATGCCGACCATGGCATACCAGACGCAGAATAACTTTCCATTTGTTGTTTTCGGTGTCATATTCCCATAGCCTATTGTTGTGATGAGTGCAAAAATGAAGGATAGAGCATGAATGTACGAATCCCATAATGTCTCTGGTGGTTGTTGACCCAAATATGGCTGAATAGGCCCTTCAATTAACTTGAGCACAGACTCATACTCTTCTAATGCATCCTGGGCTTCACTATTTAAAAATTGCCGCAATTTTTCGCGACTTTTCCTTACTTCTTCGTAACTTTTGTTTAATTTCTCAACGTCCGCTTCTTTTTCTAACTTTTGGAATGCCTGCCAATAAAACACAAAATTATTTACGCATTAATTATTTAAATAAAAAATTTCTGACCCTTCCGCCAAGTAGTGAAAATATTGTCAAATAAATTGCACAAGCAACAAGAAATTTCCAAGATGCGCTTGGATCTGGTTTTTCTGGATAATTCTCCACTTCAATGTTTTCATCGTGATCAGTTGGTGTTGGACTAACTGTGGCCATTCTTCCGTAAATTCAAAACTTTCTTTAATTCTTACATTTTCAACTTGATGTGTATGAAAATACATGGTATGACAAACGACAGATGAACTGGTACTAGGAAAAGTAAAGTGGGACAGACAACATAGAATGTCATCAGACCTGTCGTGTGTCCTTGAAGTTTTTATTAGTTTTATTTCATTAGTAGTGGAGAAATGAGGAAATCCTAGTTTCCCTAGTCCAGAATTATGTCCTCCATGCACGCTTGCTTTGCCCTCCTTCAGCAGCAGGTATTAAATATTCATGCGAAATAATAGCTTGCTCTCTGCTCGTGAATAATTAAAACTCAACTCTACGTGTTAGAATAGGTTTGCGGCATTAATTTATTTTGTTAAAATAAATTTAGAATATATTTTTTTCATTAGAATTTAGAGGCGACCTACTGAAGCTGGTACATCATTCCCAGCAACATGAAATCCAGATTCGTCTGTGAAGTAGTTTCTCTGATGAATCTGCAATTTTGAAAATAAAGTTAAGTAAAATACGAGAGAAATTGAGCTGAAAAACAAACCTGTCCTTCCGGATCGATATAAGTATAAAATCCTTTGCTAAAAACTTTTATTTCATCTCCGACTAATTTTGGTTCACCTTCTTCTTGTTTTTCAGTTCCATCACTCAATTTGTATCTAATTGGAATTTTATGTAATTAATTTAAAGTCATTTAAAATTGACGGCTACCCATATCTGTATCTTCCATCCGGAGTTTTCTCATTGTATTCAGAAATTGTTTCAGGTGGAGGAATGACCACTTTTGCGACTGGGGCAACTTGATACGCCTGATGCTGTGGAATGCCCATGCAAACTCCAACGACCATCACGACAAAGAGTAAAATTGCCTGGAAAATCGTAAAATTTATAAATTAAATTCTATTTGTAACTAAAATTGACTATAAATCTTACAATTTTCATTTTTGTATTTGTCACGCCACTGTGTTGTATGAATCTCTTGCTTGGTCTAATGTAAATGAATAAAATCTTTTGTGAGGTAAGCCCAACCTACTAAAAGTGAAAGGCCTGTAAAGTTTGTGAATGCATCAAGCTTTGATTGCATTTGATTCATGTCAATCAGTACAAGTAATTAATTAGGGAAGAGGTACACCTTGTTCTCAAAACAATTCATTCTAATTGATTTAGTGAATGTAATTTGTAATTACTATCCAACTCTTCTCATGGGTTCAACTCAACTACGACTCTGCACAACGTATAAATAAATGCAACAAGCTTTAAAAAAATTCTCTCAAAGCATGATTTCCAAATACACAATTAGTCATCAAAGCATTGACCAAATATATCATTAAATCCCTTAAGATGTCATTATTAAAAGCGTTGAGGACTTGAAGGCATCTGTACACTCGGATGGCAATTTCTGGTTCATGGAGTATCTAATGTTCAGTTGGAGTGTTTCTGTCCGGCTCGATTGGTCTATTGTTAATTATTACGATTAGTATTTTTTTTAAATAAGTTATAATACGCAATTACCTCAACCTGAAATGCATTGCCAAAAAATTTGAATTTGAAAACAGGCTGTAGGCGAATGGAAAAATGAAACTCACACATGCCCATCTAAATACACATATTAGGTAGGCTAGGCAAAATCCAATGGAATAATAAATCCACCATACGAACGTATAATTCCGTTCTTTGTTCAGCAGGTAAGAGGTGAAGTAAATATTGAAATGTGTATTTTGTATGTACATGAGTTGAACAAAAGGTGGCTGAACAATAGAGACCGCTGCTAAAAATTTGACCGCCTTGTCATGGGTAGATCGAGATGGCTTAGGGTTTATCATGAATTCACCTGAAATATCACTATTCACACAAACTCTAAAGAAATGCAAGAAATTTAGCCAAAGTACCTTGTATCGTTTCCAAATAATTCAAATACTCGTAGATTAAACCTAGCAAAGCTTTTCTGTGGAGAATAATTGCAATTTCGAAAAGTACAGTAGCAGCATAGGCACCCGACCAACAAATATGAAACATGATCATGCTAATCGAGCTCGTCTCAGAAGATATTTTGAACGAAATCACCAAAAATATAAAATGAGCCATAATATAAAAAGTAGCCAAGTGCCAGAAGAGCAGTCGCCGTTTGGAGGTTGAATGGCATAAGGACTGGGATTTTGCAACCCAATCGCAGGGAACGATTCGAATTAAGCAGGCATAGTTCAAAATAAAGCCAAACAATTTGAATTATTCGTTAACTCAACACAAGGATTCCTTAAAAGTTGAATTCACCATATAAAGTGTTTTTTTATTAACTCAGATGTTTTCGTCCACGACAAACAAGTTCTCATTTAGCTTTAAAATCTTTAATATTATTAAACTATTTACATACGCTCTGCTTTCGAGAACATTCTAAATTTTAAAACTACTTATAATAAGCCCTAATGTAGTGAATTTTAAAAATAATTCTATAAAATCTGAGATAATAAATTGAATAACTTTTGACCAGACTCAAAATCTTGTGAAGTGAATTTAAGCCTGATGTACAACTAAATGGTTTTACAAATCGTGGTTACTTGTTTGTCTTTGGTGGAAAAAAAATCATCTTATAGGAGGAATAGCGCGAGAACTGAAATTTTTTATTAGTTTTTGATTTACCTGATTCGATAACTCTAATGATTAATTTTGGCCCGACCGAAAACACAGATCATTAGTTCAATTTAAATATCCTTAACATCGTTATTTAAAAATCCTCACTTTTTTACCATTCCTATAACAAAAATTAGCTAAAAAGTATGCGTCTTTTAAGTAGCTTTTAGTTCAGATGCTAAGAAATATTGTGCGCATGATCGCGTTAATATTTTTTTTTGCGTTTTACACCAAAAAATGAATTCCTTCTCAAATTGTCATTTGAGTGTTCTGTACTATTAACCACTTTAAAAACATTTTGATGATCTACATGTACATTCTATTACGTAACTTTCTGAATCAGCAAGCATGTTTAAGCGGTGAAATACCAAAATTTATACCATAAGTATCAGCAACACACTCTTTCAAATAATCGACTTGGTAAAGACCGACAGACATGAAATCCAAAGTGATTTCTCTCTCTACTCGCTCGCGCAAAAATAAACTCATAGTGGCTTTCAATTTATCCTTTAATCTGAAATCAATTTTTGAATTACAATTGATTTAAAATTTAACAATTGAGTTGGCAATCATCAACAGGGGTGCAAAGGACGCATGTTTTAGAGTGTTGATCCCATCTGGTGTTAGCCTCACACATTAGTTCTACAGCTGAGCCAGACCAAATGTCTTTTTCAAAATTAGAATCAATAAAAAATTATTTACTCAGACATGTTGAGTCTCCCCAAAACTCACATGTAGGTTTACAATTAGGATTAGCCAAATAATATTCTTTTAGCTCTGGTCTCAAATTACCCCCACGGAACACAAATTCCTACGTGGATATTGGAGCTTTGATTCCAGAATAATTTTTTACTCACACGAATAGTTCCATCTGCTTCGGTGTAGAAATCACAAGTAGAATTGACCCATTTGTCATTCTCACATCGCATGAACCAATCACATTCTCCGCATTGGTGACAATCAACGGTAGAGTTGCAAGGAGCTCCTTCAACCACTCCTTCGGGGCATGAACCATCTGGCGGGGGCGGGGCTTGCGTCGTCGTCGTTGGTTCAATTGAACATCCTGCGAATTCTTGGTAGTCACAGTAAGACTCTTCTTCTATTGGACCTGAATCTTGGACATAATGCAAACGATTGCCTTGATCATCCATGTAAGGACAAGGCATTTGGTAGGCAGTGTTGGCCGTTGTGCAAGCAATGTAATGGTCACAGGTCGTAGGGTCAGGGTAATTCCCCTGGGCGCTACAGTCATACCAAGGTGCAGGTGTTCCAGATGTGAGCTCAAAGTTTACGTTTGTGTAGCTTGGATTACTAACTGAAATTTAAGAAAAACTTAGCAAAGTTTATAAAATATTTATGAATTTGATTACCTCTTCCTGCAGTGACAGAAGCGCAAGCCAAAAAAGTTGCCAAGATGGCGGAAAAATATACCAACTTCATTTCAAGTTGAAAATTGAATATTTAAGAACTGATTTGAAATAGTGAATAGGTGTGTGAATTAAAATCCCAGAAACTCAGGTCATTTTATACTTGTCAAAAATTTAAAAATGACACGTGGCGTAGTTTTCCGAGGCCAAATTCAAGCTGAGTGACGCCAATGGTTAATTATTTTTGTTGTTTTTTTGCGTAGCGCGTGCGTGGATCAAGGTGATTAAATTAATTACAAATAAAAATGCAGTTGCATTTGCATTTGTAGAATGGATTGTGTTTTTGTGGTTTGAGATTCTGGACTAAACTAAACATTCGACTGGTGTTGTTCTTATCAGCTTTTAAAACTAGGTTACAAAAATGAGAAATGCAAATACACTCAGGTATTAGCATTTTTCTTATTATTTATTTTCTCCATCGTTGGCCACCTGCATTAAAGTCAACTCAATTTATTATTTTTTATGTTATAAATTTTACTTTATTATAAATAAAATAGCATTTGATTTTATTAAATTAATTTGCACATTTTTATCAAAAGTTACCCAATCCAGAGTTGTAAAGGATGGAACCCATGCTGTTAATAATTAAACAATATTATTCTTTATTTAAAAAATTGTAGCGGAGAGCTGGACTTACCTGGACAAAAGAGACTGTAAGGTGCCTCTGAACATCCTTTGAGAATTTTTCTGTTTATTTATGGGTTGACCTCGCCCACTATTAATGAGCGTCTGACTCTGAGGCAAATACCCGCCATAGCCATAGTTTGATTCATCAAAATTATCATTAGAATTTTGGTTGAAATTGCTTGTATGTCCAAAAACTTGATAAAATTCAGATCTCCCTTCATAATTTTGAACTGGGGGCTGAGTGATGTAAGCTCCTGTAACGACCCAACATCACAGTTTAATCCATAAAGTGACATCTTACATCTTTTTATGATTTTTGAGCCCTTGGAATTCTATTTTTAATAATTCCAGAAAAGACTGAGACGTAGTTTCAAGTCTCACCTACGTTTTCCTCTAGCTGAGACAACTACGCAATTTAAACTGACATTGCATCAGCTTCTCTTTGTCGTGAACTGAAAGTTCACTTGAT
>WJEZ01000874.1:0-21960 GCA_009869925.1 Thalassaphorura encarpata
TTTTTATCCGCCCGTTGAGACGTTGAGAGACATACACGGTGTGTGGTGACCGCCGGCTGATCATCATCATGATAATCTCTCGACTCATCCCGCCCCAAGAATTTTACAACAAAATCGAATGCGGGCCATGGCATAGCAGTAATTAAATTTGGAAGCTCTCAGGAAATTTTATCGAATTATCTTCAGATTACTTGTTCAGAATTTAATGTGCCTCAAGAATTTCCGAATTTTTGTCGATTTGAAATAAATGACTCGAAAAAACTACATCCAAATTTCACATTGTATATGGATTTTTTTTATTTTTCCTTTGCAAATCCTCTTGATTAAGTTGTACGTACATATATTTGTATAGTAAGAACATTTTGATTTGAATGACGACAAGATTGGAAAAAATTGAAATTTTGGTAATTAAGTTCCTAATCAATATCGATTCACTTTTGTATTTTCTTCCCCAATTCCTTCTCACTTGCATTTGCATTTACATTACACATCACTTCGCATGTCTATGTATGTAAAATGATAAAAAAATTAAATAATAAATCCCTAAGTTTTTTATCCACATGGAACAACAACAACAACAACAATGATATTTCTTAGCTTTAGTCTCTAGAATCTAGCAATATTTTACACACTCCGCTTCTTCTTTACGTACCTACATGTAATATTTTCCCATTTACTTACAACACAACAACAATCCAATCCCTACGCATTGTTTTAAGATTCATGAATTAATAATAATAATGATAATGATAATAACAATAATAATAATAATAATTAATAGTGATTTCTTCGTACTATGAATAAAGTATGAAAATAAATAATACCCATTTAGGTGTGAACAACTCTTTTTTCATGTAAATGTATAAACATCCCGTCTCGTTCATACACATACATTGACAAATTAAAATTGTAGTAAATATCCTTCCATTTTACAAAAAAAAGCAAGGTATGGCGGTTTCCAAATAAATGCATCAAAGTCAATTTTAGATTTTTTTCTCTACAACTGTAAAATAAAAAATAATTAAAAGGAAGGAGAAAAAATAATTATGCGTGGACGGACGGACAACACGTAGCGTCTCAACCCCCAAGCTCCTGGTACAGTATCACAGTCTTGATTTAATTTAATATAAAATAAAAATAATGAATAATTAATGGTTTTTTACAGCTTTTTAATGCTGTTTCTCACTTCCTCGTTAATAAATTTCTGGAAAATATTAAAATTCTCGGGCAGACACATATATATATACATTTACAATGAATGGATTTCCTTGTGTTTTAGCAATAGGAGACAAAAATAGATTTACAGGGAAACCTCTGAGGTAATTAACAGCAAAAAGCAGCTGATGATGAATAAATAAATTTAATTAGTATTTACTACACAAGAGGTGGCAAAGGATGAGGCAAGACTGTCGAAATATGAACAACAAATTCCGCTAAAGTAATTGAATTGTTAATTAATTTTAAATGGGTTTTTAATTTAAATGGGCTGACTATATTTGAATGTGCGTAAGGCTAAAACTAAATTTGTAGGCAAAAAGTAAAGTTTAAAAACTTTTGGAGTGCATGGCCCTGTCTATCTTTTTTTTTTCTCTGTTTGACTGAATGACTGACTGACTGACTCAAAGTTTTATAAATAAACAAATAATTTTTGGCAGAGCAGAGGAGAAATTTGCATTGGATGATAGTTAAAAACAAATGGATGATTGAGAGAGTTTAGTTCCGGGGAAAAAATAAATATAAACACAGGTAAGCTTAAGCTTACGGCTAGCCCACTCAAGTCACTCAGAAAAATCTGGATAATTTACAAGATCAAAAATACTTGAGGAATTTGAAAACAAAAACCAAACTCAAGGAGGTAGTTAGGATCGCTTTTTTATAAGACATAGAATAGGACAAGGTTTAGGAAGTTAAAATTAAAACTGAATTAAATAAAACTTAATAATCTAGATATGTACATAATGTTTAGGACGAGGAGTGATTTTTTGACTAGACAAAGGTAGAGATTGTTTCTTCATAATTGGGGGATGCCAAGTATCCTGACTCCAATTAGAAGGAAAAAATTAATTCTCATTTTGTGGCCATGACCATTTTGAATTTGATTAAAATCCATTCAGTACAGTTCAAAATGGCCTTACTTGGCCTGACATGACCTGACCTGCCTTTCTTCCAAATATTTTAGTGTTTTTGCTTCGTTTTTATACGACGAGACGATGATTTACGTTACGTTACGTTACGGACGAACGCACAACGAAGGACGACAACAATGCCGCGACACCAAGGGCCCAGGATGACCCTTGCCTCGACCATTTTTTGTTTTGTTAAATTCTTCTCATGGGTCAAGAGTAGTAGCAGTAGTAGTAGTAGATTGAAGTACGTAGTAGGAGGAGATTCACGATCAGACTCAACGTTAATTCATGTCTGCACGATACATTTGGAAGTGCAGGAGGAGTGCTTTGCTTTGGATTGCCATAATTCCAAAATGACCCTTGTTAAGGTTTTTCAAATTCAATTCAATTCGACAAAGGTAAAAGTGACGACTACTTGACTAGAACGTGGTTGATGGACACCTGAGAAATTAGACGGCGACAAGGGTATGGCTCCTTAGCCGGCTCAATTAATTCTTGAATTTTCCAAAACTTTTTATGAACAACCACATTCCTGAACAATGGCATTCATCAAATTTGTGACTTGAAGCATCTGAGAACCTGGAATTGTATGAATGACGTCCAAAGGTGTAAGTTTTGTTGGGGTACAGCATGGTCTTGGCACAAATTTCTTCCCCTTTGTCAAATGTAGCGTGTGTTGAAACATGGCATGAGTTGTTGCATATGGAACCCTCCTTGCATTACAACGCCCAACACACATAAAAGCATCAAATTCCTTTGGTTCCAAAACAACGTCTTTGATCTGAAGTTCAGCAAAATTGATTCGAAGAGATCGTCGGCAGCATGTTTTTCCATGACGCGTCTTGTCACAATCCCTTGTTCTTCCATTGTTGTCTTTACTTTGATATTTTTGAATGAGTGTAGGTGAAGGTTCACCATTGCCATTGCCAGTAGCTCGTTTCCTTCGACTCAAATTTCCTCCGTCAGAGGGCAAATGTCTCGTCACGATTTTAAGCAAACTCCTCCCAGTTGGATTTCCCACGCAATGAGATTTGAATGAGAATCGAGGTGTATCATGTTTGGAGAGCCATGATGTTACGTTTGTCGTTACTTCAACCTCAGAATAAGCCGAAGATTCATTCGAATGTTCTTGAAATGAACAGCCTGTCGGGAGCGATAGAATTGCTCGATGAATTCTGGGCTGGAAATTCTCAAGTTGATCCATTCGTATGTCAAATTCCATTTCTCTCCAAACGCCGCCGTCGCCATCTCCCACCACCATTTCCATTTCTTCGGATCCTGTTGAATAAATAAAGAATAAATATTTAGTTTTGAACCTCATTCCTGACGAACACATGACAAAATAATTGTAGGCGGTCATACACTACGCATTCTGACTCAAAAGTATTTTTTGTGCCTACTGTGTATGATGCTATATGCTCAATTAAGGTAAAGAGCTGCTAAAAATAAGGAAGCGTGGCAAACCATAGATAAAGTTAAAAATAAATAAAAGTCACACCTTCGGAACAAAAGACAAATTGTCTGATGCTTGCCGAAATTCTCGGGTGGGCTCTCCTGACACAAATTTCTGACAAAGTCTTAAAGAACAAAAAACTCCCACCTCCGCACATCCATTCCATTCACAGTTCCTCATGACTCATTTTTACTTACTTACTTAGCCTTAACCCTTCACTAGTCTTACTTAGCTGCAGTTCTTACTCATTTTGTTTTAAAAAGAAAAAAAAAGTTGATTCCAACTCATTAAGCCTAAGCCAGCCGCCGTAGTCGTAGTCAGACGTGGGCAAAAGTATTTTTGGTCAATTTGTCCCGTGATGTATTCAAGAATGAGAAATGAGAAATGACATTTCGGCACACTCACTCACGAGACACGATTTCTATTGTATGGATATGTGTTGCAATGTACGATTCCTTCAAGCCTGGCGACAACCTCAAGATTTAAACAATACAATGGACTAACAATAAGTTAAACTGAAGCTGCTAGAAGGTACCTGGCCGGTTTATTTCCGGACTTTATAGACGTTTCCCTCATAAGGTAGTAGTTGGAGGAGGAAACGTGACAAATTTCCATTTTCCATTTTCTTTTTCTTTAAATCTTGCATTTGACGACTTGTGTGGTCAAAGCAAGGATTAAATATATAAAAAAAGACCGGGTATTATCTTTTTGGGTCATTGCATTGCTCAAATAAAGTTGAAGGATTAATTGTGGCAAGTTTTTTTTTCGTTTGGCAAGAAGGAAAAAAACTTTTGCTTCCATTTGCATGGCGCAACTAAGAATTTCTGATGCAAGGATGAGATGAGATCAGAGTTCACTAAATTCGCACAGCTGAGAAGTTTGAACTTGACAAATAGATTCCCAAGAAAGGAGAAGCAAAAGAAAAGTAGGAAGTTGCATTGCAAAAATTGCTCCGAGCGCAACAAGAAAATGATAAATGCAGGTGCAAATGCAAATGCAAAAATGCAAAATGCAATGGGCGGATTATTCTCGCAGATCAAATACTTGCCCTCATATTCAGAGCATATTTTTATTTTTTGGATTTAAATTGACATCGCATCAATAATGATTAGATTAAACCGGCGCGGGTTTGAGGACACGCTTAGGATTTTTGGCAAATGTAAATTCATCAATGTCAACTCATAATTTATATAAAAAAATTGTCAGAACCCAAAACAAGTTGAGAAAATTCTCACCGAAGAGAAAATCTGTCAAATGATAAGTAGCTGCAGCTGGGGATTTGCCAATTAATGCCAAGCCTTGTCAATTCATCCATCTTTTTATTTACACAACTCAAATTATTATGCATGCATAGTGATAATTTGACTATGGCTTAAAATTTTTGATGAGATGAAGGAAGTGTATAGATTTTTATTAATCTAATCCAATCCAAACCAACTCAATCTCATTTAATTGAACAGGAACCAACTGATAGTGAGGAGAGGACAGGCTTAGACAGGGTATCGTTTTTCATGTCGTGTCGTGTTTCACGTTGAAACGATTATCCTTTGATTCCCATTAATTAAATAATTCAAAAATCACAGGTTTGAAGGAATATGAACTCTACACTACGCAGATGCATTGATTGCCCATGAGATAACATAACGGTCGTTTGCGTTTGATTAAAATGCAATTGGCATTTGGCATTACTGGAGGCTGACAGGTGGAATGAAATTCCTTCAACTCAATCTCACAAATTGGATCTGTAGCAGTAGCATCATCCATGAACCATTTTTACAAAGGGGCTAATTATGTGTGTGCATAAAAAGTACAGCTATAAGCACAGCAGCGCAAAGAATTTCAAACCAGATTTGCTTTGCACGCAAGCAGGCAAATGCAAAGCATTTGTATTATTATTATTTCTCATCATTTTCCTTCAAAATTAATTTTTTATCCAAAAAAAAAAAACTAAATTAAACCTTCCGGCCTTCCTCAACTTTTTGCATGGGCAAATCAATCACACCTGGGCCAATTATTTTCCTCACTGGCGTGGTGTGAACAATTATCGTCTGCCAATAAATTCCAAAACATGACACATTCAAACCAGATTTGCTTTGCACGCAAGCAGGCAAATGCAAAGCATTTGCATTATTATTATTTCTCATCATTTTCCTTCAAAATTAATTTTTTATCCAAAAAAAAACTAAATTAAACCTTCCGGCCTTTCTCAACTTTTTGCATGGGCAAATAAATCACACCTGGGCCAATTATTTTCCTCACTGGCGTGGTGTGAACAATTATCGTCTGCCAATGAATTCCAAAACATGACACGAATGATTTTAATTTTAATTATCCCTAGGAGTCTAACTTTTTTTTAAATTCATGCATAAAACAATAACAATGAGTTGAGCAATTCTTTCAGGTCATAAACGCTGGAAATTCTACCAGGAAACTCTCATGAAAATAAATATAAATTTTTCCCTCGTTAAAAAGAGGACACATAAAATACGTACTAAACAAAAAAGTCAAAAGAAAAGTCCTTTATGGGAGTGACGTAAGAGGATAAAAATTTTACATTTACATAACTTTAACGTTGTCCAGTCCAGTCCAGTCCATTGGACGCGTGGATGGATAAGAGCCAAAAACTTGGCTGGTCCAGGTCAAATCCTCCTAATTAGAAAAAAACCCGCCAGCCTAGCCTAGCCTTGCAAGGCCTTGCCTAGCCATTACACCTGTTTCTCCCCGGGGACGGGATTTCCCCAAACCAAAAAACAAAAGCTAGAGGACATTTGATTGGTAATGAAATGAAATGAAATTACGTACGTGTACGTACGTACGTTACATGAATGTTTGATCCGGATATTGCAAAAACTAATTTGCATACACCATCATCACTCCAACACACACAACAGACACAGACTCACGTTCATTGGCATAATCGGTCCACTCATACCGGTTTTCAAATCAGATGTTTAGTTTTAATCTTTGCATTGGCATTGGGATTAGAGTCAATGCATTTGTATTTAAGCCTAAGATGCCGAGGGGGGAAAAAACCGAGACAATTCTTTTTTACACACTTGTTTAGACTAGGCCAAAAAATCTTGACCAGATTCTAAAGAACTAGACGTGAATCAATAAAGTTTCCCATGTTTTTGTTATCAAAACACTTTTAATTTAAGAGTCTCAATTAAATCCAACCAAACATAGGACAAGGGTTGAAATGAAACAAAGTTTTTTGAATCTTCAATCCAACCTAACCCTAATTAGTCTCCTCACCTCGGCCGGCCACAGCCATAACACTTAGGGAGAACAAGACGTTCGTTTACAATTACAAGGTTCATTACATTCTTTGAGATGGGATAGAGATTACTTAGTCTTTCCTATGTGTGAATGACTGACCTCTCCTTCCTCCCCGCAATGCAATGCAATGCAATGCAATTAAAACAAATGCATTTCAGATTGAATTTCTGTTTACAAGGGAAGGATACAAGGTGTTTTGCTATGATTTTTTTAGGCCTCTCAATGTTAGAGATGGCCGTTAAGCTTTGAACAATGATTTTTATGTTAAGCCCTTGACAGTTTTCAATCTTTCAATCAAATTTCAATCAATTTTGAATCCCAAAAAATATTTTGTTAATGTTCAAAATATAAATTTTCACCCGTTCGACTTTAAATATATCCCTCATAAGATTTTGTAGATTGTAGATTAGCCCTGAATTACGTTTACGATTATTGGTTGAAATGCTGTAGCGTTGAATAACGAGTCGGTCATTTGAGTTGGATGTCAAAAAAGCCCGTTGTTTGTAAAAACAGCTCAAATTCCCTTCTAATGTTAAATGACAAAGATAAATTCCATAAAAAGAGAATCTCCCTTCCCTGGCTCAGGCTGAAGGAGAGAGATCAAGTTGTATAGGAAAGTTAAGTTTTTTTTTATACTAGGGATTTGGACATTCGTCGTTCAGTTTGGAAGTAAAGTAAAATGTCAAAAGAGGAATATAAAATATGTGTATGTGTATTATCCTGTTCTTTGAGCTTTGACTTGACTTTGTGGTCTTTCTTCCTACTAGATAGATAGATGCTCATGCCAATTGTTGGCAGAAATTATTGCAGAGTGAGACAAGGGAAGTTAGTGACACTCTTGAGCTCCATCATCACGTTCTTGACACGCGCTTTTATGTCTATAAGCAAAACTTGCCTTAGCATGTAGGAAATGCTGAAAGAGAAGTAAGTGTAGCTGTATCAGCTTCAGCTACTCCTGCTATAAAAAAATCTACTGAGTACTAAAATGACAAATTTAATTTCATTTAGTCTTGTAATATTTTAATGCACTCTCAGATTTAGATTTGTTCGTAAGGAAGAGGAAGATGAGTTTAAAAGAGGGAAAGATTAATGGGTTCACCCTTGCGGCGCCTGAACTAATCTCCTGTTAAAAATATTTTATCACACTCGTAAAAAGTATCCTTTTTAATTACTTGAATATTTTTAATCTTACTCACTATGCTCGTCTGCTCTTTAGTTTCTAAAGTTATGTGAATGATTTCCCTATATTACGTACTACATGCAAATAAATCATCATGTGTGGCAATCGGCAGCAATCTTGTGTCAACCCCAATGGACAAGGTCTAAGTCTACGGATTCTTTGCCTGCAACCAGTCAGCTAATGTTAAATAATTAGTTGGACTTCCATTTTGGTATCGTGCGTGTTTCTTGATATCTCCCCAAAACATCTTCCTCAGTACGTACATATTTGAATTATTCATTTCATTATAGGATTTATGTTTGTGGAAATTGAGATGAAAACTCCTTGGCTTTGAACTCAACCCGAGGAGTTGTGTCCAGGTGACCCCGCCTCCCTTGACCCTGACCGGTGAGGTGAAGAAGATAAATTACAATATCTAATTACATTGGATCCCATGGAAAAGTTTTTGTGTTTCGAAGAGAAGAGAAGAGAAAATCCATCCCTTAATGATTTTCATAAACTACTAGAAAAAGCTAGAAGGCTAGTGCCATTTTTTGGTTGAATCACTTCATCTGCTAAAGTACGTCACACATCTCAATCGCTCCAAAGAAAGAATATCAAATGTCCAATTATTTTGAAATATAAGAAAGTCCGAAAAGCAATTATTTTATGGAGAGAAACGGAAGCAGCTGCATATTTTTGGCAGTTCATTAGGTTTTAGATTCACTCGTCATTTGTCAAATCAACTACGTGGCTCTGTGCTATGGTCAAAACCCAAATATCAAATTCCAAGCTTCAAGAATAATCTAGGACAGAAACAGGGGAAAATCTAGAATCTGAATCAATGTCATTTTTGTCATCATTAGTAAAGGATTGACAAGTCAAACAGGTCAAACACGTGGCCTTTTGTAGTGGGAAAACTTATTAATCTAATGGGCGAAAACCGATAGCTGCAGCTAGCACCAAAAAATCCAAGGATAGAATTTCCCATCACCTTAGCGAAACAAGATGTCCAAAAAATGTAAATGGTTAAGTCAAGTAGGAAGAAATCTAACGTTAAATCAAATCTGTTGCTTCTCGTACAAAAACATAAAAACACGAGAAGATTGACGGGTTAATGTCTAATCATCTTACTAAAAACCAATAAGACTTCCCTCCTTCCTTTGTTTTTTCTGAAGAGTGCAAGAGTCTGGCTCTGTAATTTTGGTAATTATCATTTTGACTCTGTAGTGAGCAAAATTAAAAAGAATTTTGCTTTACCACTTCCACTGCCACTGAGAGTTTTTTTTCCCTCTTGTGTGCTAACCAGTTATAAAAAGATGCTTGGGTTGTCTGGCCCTAGACTCAACCTCATAATTAACTCTCACTCACAACTTTTCTACATTGACTGGTGCGCTGGTGCTCCTACTTGTTTAATGTAAAAGAAAATGATCAAACACAAACTTGTGATGATTGTTGAGAATGAGTGGTTGAAAAAGAAGAAAAAAAATCTTTTGATACCGGTAAAATACTTTGTTTCACATTCTTGAATGCAAGGGTTAACTGCACTCCAGTGCCGTGCCATGCCATTGGCATTGGCCCTATTGCAAAAATTACACACGCATAATAAATAAGCCCAACAGGGATCCTTGTTCAGCAGCAGGCAATTAAAAATCAAGACTTGATTTGGATTGAAACGAATTGGACTGTTGAGCAAGTGTCGTTCCTTCATTCAGTTTAAGCCTTGTGTTTCGACATCGACGTCATCTCATTCCCAATTTTCCTAATTTTTTCTTGATACCGGATTTACACTTTTTTTGTTTACACTTCATCAACCAAGCCAACCGTTACGATTTTTCCTTGGCCAAGGTAATGGTACAAAGTAAACTAACCCTTGATCTGTCTGTATTGAGAGGAAATGTACCAGACCACTTGTTATATGTCATACGCAGCAGTTCGCAATTTTGTCGTCAACAATTTAATCAACAAAGGAATCATTTTGATTTCTTACCATTTGTAGATGAAATATCTTGGAAATCCTGGACACGTAAGATGGCATTTTGTCTCCTGTCCCTTGCCCCATAAAACTGTGTTTTTTCCAAGCTCCTCCTCCTTCTCACATTCCCCATGTACTCTGTGTATGCTCTCACATACTCTGCTCGGCTAATGTTTACCTGTACAGAGAAAAAAGAAAAAAACGAGCTTTGGTCAATAAAATCCAAATCAAAGTTGACTTTTTGTTAATTAATTAAATTTCAACTGCTCCTTCATTCCGCATTTTATTGCTTCTCTTGACTCAATAACTTTACTTTACTATAGCGGTCCGGCTCATGTCATGTCAACAAAATTTCTGAGTCGTGCAGGCTGCAGACATGTTTTTTGCAGCCATATTAAATCTACGGCCCGGCCCGGCCCGGAAGACTCATTCCTAACCTTAAGCTTAAGCCATGTTTCAAGAATCAAGATCAAAAGCCAGATGTCGATGTGAATGTCGATCAACAGGTGTCCAACATTCCTTCATTGTTTTATTAGTTTTTTTTTTCTTCTAGAGTTTAGCTCAGCATGGCATCCTTATCTACCTGGATGTTTCATCCTTTTGCAATTTCTCTGACCTGATCATGTTTAGGAGAAAGAATGGCATGAGTATGGAATCTGAGATTCGGATGGATAATAATCAAAATCGCGTTCTTCCAATGCACTGACAAAAATTTCTTAAATATAATTAATTAACTCCCCTCCTTGCAGCAAGCATACATATTTTCTTTTCGCAACAAGAATTTTATTACAATTTTTCCCATAACGTAAGTTTGTGGAATAACAATGCCAATAATAATAATTTGATGGCACGTGGACTGTACTGCTGCACCGCACTGTTTCATTTTTTATCATTCCGCAGAAAATTAGTCTCTTTTTTCTAATATTCTTTGCAAAAGTAAAATTCTTAGGAATTTGTCACAAGTATTGGTATTGCATTTTTTTGTGTGACTTGGTTTCTTAGCTCTATTTAATTATTTTGTGCGTGGGTGACGTCCAAGTCTCGTCTCGTGTGCCAGTGCAAACGGGATTTTTGCAGCAACGGACGTACATATTTTATTTATTATGGTTTTTGTAGGAGTTGGCTCTCCGGCATACGTACGTACATGGTATTGCATTTTTTTGTGTGACTTGGTTTCTTAGCTCTATTTAATTATTTTGTGCGTGGGTGACGTCCAAGTCTCGTCTCGTGTGCCAGTGCAAACGGGATTTTAGCAGCAACGGACGTACATATTTTATTTATTATGGTTGTTGTAGGAGTTGGCTCTCCGGCATACGTACGTACATGGACAGAATCACAATTAAATTAGCGCAAAGTCATTCCCTTCAATGTCGATTTTGATATCATAATAAGGCTATGAATTTCCTGATGAAAAAATTAGACACAATCAAAATGACTATTGCAAATTCACATTCACCTGCTGCTGACGCAACAATGTCCGCAAAACTCTGGTTTTAAATTTCCCACGAAAATGGAAACAAAAGTTTTAAAATTTTGCGCGTCAATGATCAATTGCTCAGGTACGTAAGAAGAAATGCAAATAACCGATGGGAAAATAATACAATAGCATTTACCAAAACTAGAGAAAACTGAATTAGTTTGGTTCTTCATCAACGTCAATTGAAAAATTGCAAGAAAATTGGACGTAAAAGAAACTGAGCACTCATAGTGCAAAAAAAAAAGTTTTTTTCCCCGGTAGTAAAAATCCGGTAAACGTCGGTTTGGTCTAAAATGTGAAAAGGTCATTAACTTGAGAGAACTCCGGGAACTTTTACTTATGGGCCAAAATAACACTTTGTGTGGCCTGTGGCTTCTGTTTTGTAACCATCATCTCGGCAACTAAAGAAAGGAGCGAAAAAAAAATATAAGCAGTAAAGTTCATGGATTTTTTCCCCTCGTGCCGATGCAAAAGTTCAACGTGTGATTGCTCCTGACAATGGAGCAAATGCAAAGACTGAACAAGTGGTTTCAAGTTAAATGAGAGAATGTGGACAACAATGCTAGGCGAAGGCGTAGGCATTATTTCCATTTTTTGCATAATGTATGTGGATTTTAACTAGACAGGGACAACAATGCAATTTTATCATAGCCGCAGTATTTTTTGTATTCATTTTATGCCATATGTCTTACTGGGGTTTCCCTCTAACAACCTACTGCATACTGCTACTACTTTTTATTAGTTTTTCTTCTCAGCTACGTAATCTATGTTTTGATACGCTTTCGCAGTTAAACAATGTAGTAGTAGTGCCAATGCAGGAAATAAATTAGCAATGGATGGATGTGTGGTTAATCCCATGCCTGCCTAAGCTAAGCTAAGGATCAACAAGGCTAGAAATTCAATTTCCACTGACTCATTGTCATTTTCTTGAGGAAGACGCCGCTGTGCTGTCGTGATTCATAATTAAGATTGTCCCTATTCAAGACTAATAAGAAGATCAGGATTCAATTTAAAATTTCCCTCCGTATATACAGTTATACAGCAATTGGCCTCAGATAAATACTTTTTGATTCCAACCCGGCGGCCTCAGTAGTGTACTAATCGGGTTACCGGCGGTTTTTTCTTAAACCCAGACTATAACTTTCCCCATTGCATTGGACATGGACTACGTTTAACCTAAATTGAATTGAATGAATCAAGTAGGGGAAATTTGGAATGTCAAATGCGTATGCGTAACTAATGATGGATAGAATTGGTGGGATTTTCCTGTTTAGAAATTGAGAATGAACGCTTGGGTTTAACTAGTCTGAGCCTAAGTCAGTTCTCAATGCTCAACCATGTAATTTACAATTAGATTCTTTCCTCTCCTCTACAGAAATAGAAACGATAATCTCCAACTATGCACAACAATGGGTTGGCTGGTAGCAAGTGTCTTAGTCTTAGTCAGTCAGTCGGACTACTTATACACAGACAATACAACTAATTAATCATGCAAAATCAGCTCTTGTGTCACCTGAACTTCAGAGGCAAGACTTGCACCACAGGGGCACACACACAAAAAAACTAGATAAATAAAACAAATCCTCAGGAATTTCCCAAAATCTAAACAAGGTTGGGAATTGGGTTTTTTATCCAGCCGGTTCCCACGCCGCTGGATATTTTATTTACTCAAATTCTTATTGGCTGGTCATTTAGTTTAATTTTATTCCTGCCAATAATTTATATTTTGTGATTAAAAGTTGAACCATAGCATAGCACATAGCAGGAGTAAATTATCTAGGGTTGGATGANTTTATATTTTGTGATTAAAAGTTGAACCATAGCATAGCACATAGCAGGAGTAAATTATCTAGGGTTGGATGAACATCCTTCTTGTGACAAATGACACTCGAAGGTCATCGCCATCCGCATAACATATCTTTGTAACCCTCCATTAAAAAGAAATAAAATTAATCTGCTATAACTTTGTCAGCTAGAATTTTGACCGGGGTGACTCTTGGGATATGTAATGAAATTGAATCACTCAAAATGAACCGGACCTAATCAGAAATGCGAACAGGAAGGAAACGTTTGACCTCAGAGATGCCAAATTCTTTGAAAAATTTTCATGTGTCAATAAAATTGTAGCTTTTAGCTTGGAGCAACAACACAATGCTGCAATCTCATTGTTTCGGCATTTAATTTAAAGAACTAGTTTAAGAGTCATAAATGATTTTTATGCGCATGGGATTTTTTTTACAACGTCTCACCTCACAAGTTTAATTTTTATTGAACGTGTGCAATTATTAAATTGTCTTTGCATTTGCTGGTTGCGGCATTGGCTAATGAATCCGCTAAGAAGTGAATAATGACCAAATAGGTTCAACTCAACAACTAAACGGATTTTATGACTTTTTTTTACCCTTAGGCATTACATCACTTTAAATATTTTAATTAAGAAATTTTCTACACAGATCGTCAATTCGGGGGAAATATTGATATTTTCTGGCAAAATTCATGTGAGATGTATCCAGGGATTATGTATTTGTTGCTACACGTGATGAGTGAGGAAAGCTGGTGCTAAAACCACTTAATTATTATGTACATGAGTCCAGTTGGGTTCCCAACACATGTTTTCCCCCACTATGACCACATTAAGTTTTTCGCACTACATATAATAAATCACTTAATAAATTGTTTCCCTCTCTCCTTAGCTCTCTTATGGGCGGGAGAACAACTTCATTTATTTCCCTAGCTAAAAGATGCAAGTTTTTAATGTCCATAGCCACATGGAGCAATCCCAAGGTAATCCAACTTTCATCCCATTGCATTGGATTACCCATCCATGGATTGGGGTTTCCCAAACTGCAAAGATTTAGATCCTGGAATAAATCCTAAGTAAGGGTAAAGTAAAGGTAAGGAAATGACATGGCGAGACCAAAATCAAAAACCAGAACTAACTCGTGGAGAATCAAGAAAAAAAAACTTGTGAGAAGAAAAAGGACGTCCGGGTTTTGTTTCCATACTTGTGCAGAAAACAACAACAAAAGTGCTCAACCGGCTCCTAATGCTCCAATGCAATCCAATGCAATGCAATTAATGGAGATTTTCATCATATCTTGACTCGTGATCTAAATCTAATCACTCACTCATTCAGCCAATAAATTGAGCATTGTATTTGTATATGCACCATACCCACCCATTCCAAAAACTAGTTTGTTATGATTTGTCGGATTAGGACTAAATATTATTTATTTGAGATTTTATGATTTTATCCCATGCCAAAAAGCTTTGCTTTTTTTACTATGGGCATCCATCAATCATTTAATAATAAATTATTTTCCGAAATTCTTTTGACATTGTAAAAAATTAATAATTAGTTAATAAATCCGGTATCCGGCCCGGAATTTCCCCAAAGATAAATCAATCAATGCTCTAATTTTTAAATTGTTTTTTTTTGCCAGAATGAGTAATCTCAACTTAAGCTTAATTAAAATGACGCAATTCTCTATCTGTGTCTTCCACATCCATGTCATGATTATTTGAGAATGGACATAACAAAAAGGACCAGATATTTAGAATTGAGATACGTTCGTCCACGTTCACCCAAGCCGACATCCATTTTATTATTATGATTCTGTTCATAAAAAACTCAAAGCAAAGTGCATTTGAATGTGAGGAGAAGGAGAGAGAAAACAGATTCAAAGAAAAAGAAAGATGAGCTCATTCCCGGTGGTCACCTCATCAAGATTAAGATCAAAAGAAAGATGTGATTTCAGGCTGACAGTTTTGCCGTTGATTGTGTCACGTTTCAAAATTTGAGTCAAAGATAAAACTAAACTATGCTCGGCCGTTCGTTCTTACTTCCTTCCTACCTTTTAGATTCAGATCATAGCTAATGCAAAAACCCATTTGTAATTTTCCCACACTTATCGCTATTTGAATGCTTGAAAGATCTACATTTGCATTTTTTGCAGTCAATCATCTCAGATTTAAGCGTGGCATGGGATATTGCTAAAAGCTAAATTAAAATATGAACTAATTTTTCCCTTTGGCATAATTAGTTCACACTTAATTTTGAATTTAAGTGAATGACTAACTAACCCTGCCACCCTGCCTTCATCTTGCCGACTCACTCAAAAAAAAAGTCATGTCAGATTCAAGTGAAATTCGTGCGTGGGTGTGCCTTGCCGGACCGCGCACAATCGTGTATACCGAATATTTCCGAATTCTTAGCCGAGTAGAGTAGTTCTAAATTTATTTGATTAGCTGGCTAGGGCTAGGATGACTCATCCTTAGAATATTTTACAAGCCTAGGGTAAAAGTGCGTGTAAAAAACTTGAAAGGATTTATTTGGGTCGGTCGGTCTTTTAGAGATGATTGACGTTATGAATTGGGGATGACGCGATGAAGAGATGAGTTGAGCTCATGACGCCATGGGCTTATGGCATGGCACTCAGATGACGACATATCTCTCCAAGCTAATTTATGTTTTAACTTTCAGCTAATGATTTTCAATTCAAGACTCAAGTGCTACAGAGATTTTTGGGTGAACTTCTGGAATGTCATGCAATGCAATGCTATGCAAAGTATCTAGAGCCTTAGACCCGCAAAACCAGTGTTTAAGACTAAACAGAGAATTTTATGCGTTTTTGTAAATGTTATGAACTTGGTTGTGGTTGTGGTCGTCTTGGGGTGAAGGATGCTGATGCTGAGTAAAATACACAAACAAAATCCGCCCAAAAAGAAAGACTTCCGTTCATTCCTTGGGAAAGGCGTGAGCGGAGAAAGAATTTTGCTCGTGTATAAACATCTCAAGTCAATCAGTTGACTAATCAGTGGGCTTTTGGAATTTTTATAATAAACAAAACAAAATACTATGTATGGCATGGCATGGCCTGGGTGCTGCCTGGCCACCCAGTCAGCAAAACAAATGTACAACAAATTTTAGAAAGTGAAACGTCCGTAAAATTAGCAATTTAATTTATTTAACGTCATATACACTTGTTTTTGTTTTTCAAACTATAGGTTAGAAATTGCAAAGTTTAAGCCAACTCAATTTTGTCAATTTTAAAATGGAATAGGTCAGCAAATAAATCTGACGGGACCAAATTTGAATCAGTCTGCTTGTCGGTCTAGTCTTAAGGACGTTCTTGAAATAATTTTAAATTTAACCGGAAACTCGTTCATTCATAAAACTAAAAAAAAGTATTGTGCAAAAATTCCTTTGGATGGAGGGTGTGGGAGTTGAGTGATTTGTGGGCTCCACGCTCAGTTTTTTGAAACAAAAACTAGAGTTTGGGATTGTTTATTGAATTTAAAACATGAAGGGTGAACATGGGAAAGATATTTTAGCAAAATTCTATGCAGCAGTGCAGAAAATAAGCTAGACCGCCCTGCCTGCCTGCCTACACATATTTTTTGGTGAATGAGTTCCCCAAATGCAAAATGCTAATGCTAAAAATGCGTGAGTGCGGTGCGGTGCGGATTGAATGAAGTAAGTCAAAAATATATTTATTCCGGTCATGGCAAGGGTCACATGGATATACGAATGTGCAAAGGAAAGGATCGGAACAAAACGTGACGTCCTTATAAAATTTCATATTTATGGACACCTTACAAAATTAACACAGAGAGAGGATTTCCTCATAACATGGTCTGATGAAGTAAATAGATCAAATGGCCTGGCGCCTAGCTTAACCTACGCTAAGTCTCTTCTCTCTGCTAAATTCCAATCCTTTGCAAATTTCCTTCTACCGACCAAGTGAATGAAGATCGCCCAGCCAAAAAATTTGGTGGACGAGTAGGAAGCGGCGACATTTAATTATGAGAGTGTAGGTTGAAATGCTTTAGGCTCTCATAGCTTGGCGTCTAACCTCTGTTTGGAATATTTGGTGAGATGTGGGACCACCGAACGAGATGATTTTGTTCATTTCATCACACCAAAATTTATTCTTCTCTCATATAAATTCCTAAGCCTAATTAGGAAAAGCTAAGGTGATTTAATTTTGAAAAAGATATTTGCCCTGACTGAGTAATAAATACAAAATTTACAAATTAAATAGGGCAAAATTTTCAGATATATTCGGACAATCATGGAATTTCCAAGGAATTTTCGGACCTGGAAGGAAGTGGCTAATGTTTATTTTGAACATTAGCACCTCACCACCAGCGACACGACACCTCACCTCACTCTTTTTTCCTCGTGTTTCACACAGACTCTTAAAAAAACACACACACAGACTACTTACAGCTGGCCAGGTATTCCCCACATCACATCACACACATAAACTACTTGAGATTAATAGCCATCATCCCAAGAGCAAGCAAGAGGTTGACAAGATGATAATATTTTGTATGTAATCTGCTACAGGTGCCTGGCCTGGCCTGGCCTGCATATTCAACCCTTTCAAAAATTCTAATAATACTAATGAGTCAAAATAAATTATGGTTATGGTTTTTGCCATGCTATGCTATGCTAAGCATTTATTTTTATTATTTGTTGGCATTCACACCAGACTGACCCAGGAGGTGTTCATCATCATCATCACGTTAAAATTTATATGACTTTGACATTTGGTCAATCCTACGGCTACGGCTATGGCTACGGCGTACAATTTTACGGTGATTGTTATTGAAATACATTGCACTGTATTGCACCGTGATATACTCGAGGTCAGTGCCGTGCAGCTGAGCTTTTGGATTTAAGGATTAAATGACAACTAATGAACAAACTCTCATGTGCATTGTGCTCATTTAGTACGATACGCAATTAAAAAGACAGAAACAGAGCTGGATTGACCAATGGACGTACTAATTGCATCACCAAATAAAGGGAGAGGACTAGACTAATTAAAATGCAGTTCCTGTTCCCCAAATAAATTATGCAAATGAATGTAAATGCAAATGCAAGTGGATGGCAATAATATTTTTTTGGCTTAGCTGGTGTTGATGCCGGTTTTTTAATAAATGAGGGCACGGGAGTGGAAAGGTGCTAATAAATAGTTCACGAGGGTGCATTGCATGAGAATTTTGAGACGGAAGCTCACGCACCAGAGAACTAATAATAATAAACTACAAAATGAGTATAAGCACAAAATGTAGGTAAAGGTTGTTCCTTGCCACGCGCTGCGCTATGCTTAAGCTACGCTCAATTTTTTTCCTTCCGGTCAATCTTCTTTTCTCCCTAATTTTTATTTAGCATTTAGCTCTAACTTGTAATGCATGAGTGAGGACGAGAGAGAAAAGTGTCAAAAATCAGAATCCATGTCAAATTCGATTAGCATAGCACATGGCTACGGTCAGAATTTCTCATATAGCCCCGAACAATGTTTTTTTTGTATCTGGAGAAGAAAGTATCCAAACAATTTTTTACCTCTTGTCGATTTTCTTGAAGCACAATGTCCGGACTCAATCCTAGCTCTGTTAAAATCCCTTCTCTCATTTTTTCAATCGCTTCTTGATCTTCTTCTGTTTGGGAATGTAAACTTTGTTCATCTGCTGCCAATTGTTGTTGTACGACGACGGTGGCGACTGGATTGGTGGTCAATATCTTATTGACCTGATGAGTTGGAATGAAGAAATGGGTTGGGGATGCGGAAGCAGTAGAAGATAAACTGGTGGTGGTGCTGGGTCTTGCATCCGTCAGTCTGAGACAGATGAGGGATGAGAGGAGAGAAATTGAGATGAGGACTGACATGGTCATCGAGCCCTTTGCCCTTGTCGTCCATGACTTGAAATAAATGTAAAGATAATGGAGGAGAATCATGGTGAATGATCCCTCCGGAATAATAATAATAGTAATAGTCCGACAATCCTAATAAATAAGTCACAAAAATCCTGTCCAGTTAACCACACACACAAAAAAAGAAATCCTTTTTGAAGGATTTATAGTGTTTCCAAACTTAAACTTTTCACCAAGTCAAGATGATCAGTATCAGTATCAACTTTCACTGTGAGCACACACAAAAAAATCCTTTCTTTTCCTTCAGGCTCAGCGTGTGTTTTTTGAATAATTTATCCTTGCAGGTGAGGAGCATTTAATAAAATGTAAATTATTTTATTTTTCTTTTAGTTTGTCTGTCTGAAGTGAACAAAGAAGAAGATGCTTGGCGTTAGCGTTAGCGTTAGCGCAATGTGTGTGATCTGAGTGCTCCTCCAATGAAGACTGTCACTCTGACTCAGGTTTTCCTAACCCTTTATATCCAATTCTCCTCCTATGTACCACTCAACGACTCACTCACTCTCTCTACTAGGATCACCACCAGCAGCACCAGCAGCTGAGTTGAAAAAAACGCTCTTCTCATCATCATCATCAGCACCAGCATTCACATACTGTACACTATACACTCGCCACAACCTGTAGAATAATGCTCCAACTTGACCGAATTAAATAACTGCTACTACCTTCCTAATAAAACATTCCAATACTATATGCTACAAATGTTAATTTTGATAGCAGTCTGGCTGGAGTTTGAGTTTATAATTGGAATTTATCAATAAACACACGGGATAAGATTAGCAGGGTCGTTCGTTCATTCGCACTCAATTTAACTAACACAATGCTAATGCTGATGCTCCTGGCTTGAATTTATTACAAATACAATAAATTCCGGATTTCCGTAAAATTCTTCAATACTCATTGCATGAGTACAAAAATCACTGCCAACTGCCACTACACTGGCTGAGGAACGGAAATGGACTGACTGACACCACCACACTACTTGAGTCACCCTGGCTTTGCTTTGGCTTGACTGAGTAATTAATATGCTAATTAAATAATTGTCTGAGCTCCTCCTCAGAATTTTACGTTTTGGTTATTCACACGACACGACACCGACGCCGACGCCGGCTAGCTTGCTATAGGGATTCTTAGTTTGCAGTTTACAAAGTCATAAAATATTAAAGTAAACAAGAATGTCTGCAGCGATTTCCAAGAAGAACTTTAAAATTTTATTACAATTTTCCACAATGATTATGTCAGCCGGCCAGACCAGGTGAGTAGACTCAAGGAATGACGAATGAGTCATCAAAATAATTATTGAATTCTGAGGGAGAAACGTTTGTCAGAAAATCAGGGCACTCGCTCGGCTCTGATCTGAGGATTGAGGACAAGGCAAGAAGATTTTAACAACTAAAACATTTCAACTTGTTTGCAAATGAGGAAAGTGCCTTAAACTTTTAAACGGAAACGTCCGACAGTCGAAGGCTAGGATGTGGATTTGGGTCCCCCAATACATTTTGTGGTCAAAACTATGAAATAACTACGGAAGAACCATCCCACATTAAAAATCCATTACATTGCATGGTTATAAAATATTTTCTTTAGTTTATTCAATAGTAAGTAGCATAATCCTTCCTGGCCTCTTGGCCAGGCCGCGGCCGGGTTGATAAGAATTAACCAAAGAAGCCAAAAGGCAAATTTCATGAGTGGTGGGTGATAAATAAATGTGAGAGATCACATTGGATTGGCATTGGGATTTGCATTAGCGTCGTATCGGACGTATCACACGCTCTTTAATCAACATTTAACTCTTTTTAACTATTTAACTCTGTCTGTCTCCAGAGGCGCCTTTAATGTCCACACGGCAAATTTAATTTTTCTACTGGACCATGACAAATCCCAGTCCTAGTAGAGTCAAACACACCCTCTTTCTTATGCAAAATGCTTAGGCGGTTAGGCTTACTTACTGAGTTTATTTACTAATTTCAATCAATTCTGTTCAAGCCACACACACACAAACACAAAAATTGTTGAGACGCCGGATGCCGGAAGTCTGTGCCTTGCCTTTACTTACATAAGCACTGAGTTTGTAAAATTAACCAGAATTAACCTCTGTAGGGCTAAATCCAGCTTCAGACAGACTACCCTTGCCATATACGAGGTCATCCAGATTTGACACGAATGGCCAAAAACCTTGTGTGTTACGTACGTACGTATACGCACACCTTTTAATTTACTCAAGTAGTAATTCCCCCACTTGTAAAGATTTCCTTGTAAAGTGATCATGTACCTGAAAAGGAAAAAAATAAAATCCAAGTTAATGAGCTGGTTTTAATTCTTATCCCAATTCCAATGTCCGGGTTAGAAGATCATCTTGTTAAGTATTTTTTTTTTGCTTGTTCGGGTAGCTAAAGTAGGTATTGATTGTGAGGTGTAAATTTCCGATTAATTTGTTGTACCTGGATGAACGAGGGAAATCTGGAACGTCTGTCTTGTCTAGCTTTTTCCTTTTACGCGTCTTGGCTCGGGACTTTCCCAAAGCTAATAAGCTTTGTCATTCTCATCTCTCTCGTAAGCGTAGCATTGGCATTTGGCATTTTTTGTGTACATGTGTCTGTCTTCAACAATTGAATCCAATTCAGAATCAAGTGTGATTGTTGAATGAGTATGTGCATGCGTGTGCGTCTGCAGCAGATTTATATTTGGGATTTCACCTCATTCGTTTCAATTGCCATGCATGAATTATTTTTTTTTGCCATGAGCTGAGCTGGAAAACTTGTATGGATGAG